>JAGKTI010027768.1:0-13162 GCA_018397915.1 Birgus latro | reverse complement strand
CAGCGGCGGCCCCCCGGTGGTACTGGGGGGGGTTTGGGGTGTTGGTGTCGTCTGCACTGGCCGTCGCATCGTCCGCGGCTTCAACCCCTAACTCCTGTATTTCAGTAGCACTGGTGTCAGGAGTGTGGATTTTTAGAATGTGTTGCTGTGAGTCTAATCTTTTGACATGGAGCAAGGGGATGTGCAGACAAGATCCCGAGCTGGGTAGGAGGAGGAAATGTCACTGGCGACAATTGTGAAGCTATTACAGGTACAGAACAAAGGACACAAAGAACTCAAGACCAATTACAGGCACAAAATGAAGGAGAGAAAGAACTTAAAGAACAATTACAAGCACAAAGTGTACAACTACAAGCACAGAATGAAGGACTACAGGCACAGAATTAAGGACAGAAAGAACTCAAAGAACAATTTCGGGCACAAAATGAAGAAATCAAAGAACAATTGCAAGCACAGAGGGAACAGATTCCAGAGGCATTACAGGAGCAACAGAGGGAGTTACATCTGAGGATGCAAGGACAGCTAGATGCTTTCATGGGGGAAATAAAGGAAGAACAAGAATAATTGAAGGAGGAAGTATACACTGAGCTACAGCAGCAGAAGTATGAGGTAAGCAATAATGTGACAGAGTGCAAACAGCATGTAGATGACCAGTTGAAGACAATTAATGAGGGAATTGTGATGGAGTGCAGACAGCTTGTAGATAACCAGTTGAAGCATATAGTCGGCCATGTAAAGATAATTAGTAAGAAAATTGAAGCTGTAGAGAAATACTGTATTGCACTGTTGAGCCTCCTGTTAGTGTACTGGGAGCATATGAAAAGAATGGACAGTGTATGGTGAGTCTTGATGGATCCCAGGCATCTAAAGGTAGCATTACAGGGCTGAATCATCAGAATGCAGAAGTTTCAAGTCCTGGACTTAATTATGATACCCCAGTTTTTTAGGATCCGAACCAGTGAAGTGCATGACTATAATGGAGGTCCAGTTAGAAAAGAAACCTCAGGAATTTGATGGTAGAGTATCTTGGGAAGATTACCGTGCACAGTTTGAGTTACTTGCTGATCAGAATGGTTGAGATGATAGGCAGAGAGCAGTGCAGTTTGCTAGTAGCCTTAAGGGTGCCAGAGTGGAAATGCTGGGCCAGATGTCAGTAGAGGAGAGGAACAGTTATCAGTCCCTAATGAAAGTACTGGAGTGCTGATATGGCACCATGTACCAGACTGAGGTTTACAGGGTAAGATTCCGGGCCCGTGTACGGGCTCATGGCGAATCCCTACGGCAGCTTGCTCATGACCTGGAGAGTATGGCATATAAGGCATACCCTGGAGCAGCAACTAACCTGTTGTCTGTTCTTCTGAGGGACCAGTTCATCAGTGCTCTTGATAGTGCAGAGTCGAAAGTGAAAGTGAAGAAGGTACAACCCAGGAGCATGCAAGAAGCACTAGCCAGGGCTCTTGAATGTGAGTCCAGCATCAGGTCCAGTATGTTCACTTTTCAGGCAGGTCGTAGTGCAGGATTCAAAGCAAAAAGGGGCAGGTACGTGAAGCGGAAAAATTTGAAGGAAGTTGCTGGAACTGCGAAAAGCCAGGACATAGAAAAGAGGACTGCTACAAGTGGATGCAAGAAGCACTAGCCAGGGCTCTTGAATTTGAGTTCTATGTCAGATCCAGTGTGTTCACTTTTCAGGCAGGTCGTAGTGCAGGATTCAAGGCAAGAAAGGGGCAGGTATGTGAAGCGGAAAAAATTGAAGGAAGTTGCTGGAACTGCGAAAAGCCAGGACATAGAAAAGAGGACTGCTACAAGTGGAAGAGGGAACAGGAGAAGACCAGAGGAGGTTCCTGGTTCTGTGGGAAGCCAGGACACAAGAAAGAGGATTGTTACAAATGGAAGAAGGAGCAAGAACAGTGCAAGGAAGTCTTCAGTTGTAACAACAGTGTGTTGGACATGTAGTGAGCTGGTCTCGTAATGATGACCGAAGGCGGTTGTGGATAAATAACTTCAGGGAAGATTTAAATATAATTTGGAGTGATCTTAGTTTTTATTGTCTTCAAGGGAAGATCAAAATTAACTTAGTGTATGCTAGATAACTATAGGGGTTCTCTTTCTCCCCACTGCTTGTTTAGTGTGTTGCCCCTCTGTCGTCTCTCATTTGCATCTTCTCCCTTTCTCTCTGTTGTACGGAAAGCCTCATCACGTGTACTAAGCATGCCCCGAGCCTTCTAGAACACTATATGTGTGTATGTATGTAAGTATGTGTCAGCTTCCTACGGTAGAAAAGTGTAAAGTTTATTACTTCCTGGGCTGATCAGGTAACACCTTGCAATATCTCCACTTCCTTATTTCTATCTCACTCTCTCTCTAGCCTCCTATAATATGCAAGTTATATATGCTAGAGTTTACTAATATTTAGAGTTACAACATCGCTTGGTCACGCCCAACGGCGGGCCCACGACGCATTGCAATAGTTACATAGTGTAATACATGTAATAATATTTTGAAACATAACATACTATAAATGTGTCACACACGTCATGGAGTAATTTTAAATATGTTTTATATGCATTTGAGCAAGTAAAAATAATTGTATATAGTATAACAGATATATGCAAAGAATATAGTAAAGGCTACTAATATATATATTTGTATTGCATATATATGAATTATAGTGACATTGTTAGAAGAATAATGAGTGAACAGATTATCTATTATGAATGTTTCATGAACAGTTACTGATATTTCTGAAGCATAAGAAGCATAAGATTTCTGTACTGGAATATAAGGCTTCAAAACTATGTGTATGTATGCCTTGACTGATGATATAACATAGGTAGCGAAATGGAAAGATTGATGGTAATATTACTAAGTCATTACATCGTATGAATATGTATAACACTAGCTATTATGTAAAAACTGAACATCGTATAGCTTATTGTAGTGATAGGGTAGCACAAATCTTCAATGGTAAAAATTGCTAGGTTATTACAATATATGGTTTTATGCCCTAAGTAATGCCTAATTTCAACTTGTATGATGAGTAAGTGAAATGTATAATTCCGGTAACAGCAGAATTGTAGGAACCTTGTAATTACATTGTATGAACGCAATTAACACATTCATGACTAATGTTGCACTCAACTTGTATGATGAGTAAGTGAAATATATAATTCTGGTAACAACAGAATTGAAGGAAAATTGTAATTACATTGTATGAATGTACTTAATACATCCATGACTAATGTTGCACTCAACTTGTATGAAGAGCAAGTGAAATACATAATTCTGTTCATACTCGACTGTGCTTCAATCACCCCTGCCTTGCTACAATTCGTCTCTACCTCGTTCATGAAATCTAGCAAGCAAATTCCTGGGGTGTAAAGCACAGTAGTTACATAGTATGAATGTAATTATTACATAATTGTATAATTTAATTGTAGTAATATTGTAAAGTACATACTTGTATTAATGTTAGCATGTGTAGCTAAAATTGTAGCAATTGCAGCAATATTGTAGTTACTTCAATAATATTGTAGGAATTGAAGTAGTATTGTACAATCACATTGTATGATACGTAGTAAGTTACGACATCGAAAATGTGCACATTCATAATTACAACAGTAATAACCCTTCAATAGCATGGTACAGCAATCATTCGCATTATGAATAAGTCATCTGTAACACTGGCTGAAATAATATTACACAACATGTATTATAAGTTTCATAATCGTAGCGAATGCAGTCGTGCTATGGTCGTTGATAGCAGTACCATGCAACTGCCTCTCGGAGACAATAGCTTTGTTCGTTGCTTTACATATAGAATTAGTTCATACATATACATAAACATACAGACATATAATAACAGTTGCACCTACTTTTATTTGTTGGTATGTGATCATAATTTATTTTTACATTAATTTTATTTCCTTCATTCATGTTCGTTTTCTCGGTGGTGTCCGAGGTTGTATAATTGATGGCTAATCGTTGAGACCCTTTTTTAACACTAAGTATTATGTGACTATATAACCACTTATTTTGTTATTTTATAAAAATATTTACATTGTATACAAGATTAACTATGTATGTGCCGGGTAGCGTATGTGGCAATGTATGCGTGAGCATTGTGCGGAAAGTCTTTATCGTCAGAGTTGTATGAAAGATGATGTCCATTCTTGCTAACGTCATTCGTTATTGTCATTTTGTTTACTTCTTTTCATTTCCTTGTAATTTAATTTGACTGGGCACAATAGATAGTTTTAGTTAATAACTGTTTGTTAATTTTCTTTTAATCGTTTACTGGGTTAATGTGATGGTGTATTTTATTATCACTTGTACATAAGAACATAAGAAGAGAGGATAACTGCAGTAGGCCGGTTGGCCCGTGCTAGGCAGCTCCTAGAAGAGTAACTGAACTACTAGGATGAGATAAGGACAGCAAAGAAGAAGGCTCCCCCCCGCCCTCCAAACCCTCCAGCCGAAGCCGGCAGGAAAAAGTCAGAAAGAACACCACGCAGCATAGAAAAACTGGTGTGGACATTTTATAGGAAAGTGTGAAAGGAGAACAGAGACTATCATAGTGTAACCTGAAAAGGAAAAAGTATGAATTAGTATTGGTTATAAGATTTTTTTTCTTTTTCTTTTTCTATACCCACCCCTTATTTGTGATATGCTTATCTAGCCCATGCTTGAAACTCACAATGGAAGGGGCAGCAACTACTTTACTAGGAAGCTTATTCCATTCATCTACTACTCTATTACCAAACCAATTTCTACCTATTTCCTTACTGAAACGGAATTTTTCTAGTTTGAAACCATTACTTCTAGTTCTATCCTGTATGCTCACTTTAAGAACCGATTGTTGCTTAGTAATGAAACACGTGTTTTATGTATGTGTAAATGTAGCACTCGTTGGGAGTAAATAAATGGTATAGTAAATTAATTAATATATACAGTATATAAATATTATTGTTGGTCTATATCTATTGCCAGACGCCATAATCCCGTAAGGGGTGGCCATTTGACTCTGAGTTATTTGTTTTACAGGGAGGGGCACTAACCCTCCACCAACCCACTTGTTGACACGTAGGGAGCACGTATGGTTTGGTTATATGGTTACCACCCAGCGTTGTAAATGGTTTCTTGGTTTACAGGAAACCATTTGGCTTGTCACTCAATGTAATGCCACCTGTAAAGGAAAGAAAAGCAATAAGAAGTGACAGGAAAGATGGGAGAAATAGGAAGAGAGGAGGGCAGGCTCAGAAAGAGAATGATAAAGGCTAAGGAAGAAGTAGGCAGCACTATATCAAGTAAGTGGATGATGGTCGCCACCACCTACCACAAGCACTTATTGATTGAGATAATGTAGTTAATTGAAGTAGGTATTTAATGTAAGTTGTAACAATAAAGTACGTGTTATTTGTTTGTGCAGAAGATTTTGTCTATCACTGTGTATTGTATAAATAAAGTAACGTAACTTACTAAATTTTTACCACGGTGGGAATGGTGAGTAGTTGTGGTGTAGTTCACCACCTACAGCAAGAAGCTGAGCCCACCACTCAGAGCGGAACTATCGTGTGACTCTTGGCAGTGATGAAGAGCCTTGATTTCTTCCATCCCTACTTGTATGGGTCCTACTTCATCATCAGGACAGACCATGCAGTACTGAAGTGGCAGAAGACGTTAAAGAATTCAGAAGAACAACTGGCATGCTGGCTCAGGAAGCTAGACCAGCACAATTGAGATGCAGCACCATCCTGTTCTGGTACATGGCAATGCTGACAGCCTGAGTCGTCATTCTTGTGACCCAGAGTGCTGGCAGTGTAGTAAAAATGACCGTGACTAGAGATGCAGCCATACTGCAGTGACTGGGTCAGCATCAGATGCAGAAGACCTGAAGAAGATGCAGATGGAGGGTGCAGATTAACCCCTTAACAGCGGGGTTGTCGGAGGCGCGCCGTGCCCATCCCTTGGGGCAAATCCGCACTCCGACTGACTTTAAAAATTTTAAAAATATTTGCCAAAAATCAGTTATTAGTCCTAGCATTCCTAGCATATTATAATTGTATATACATATGGCACATACCTTCAGCTTTCTCCTGGGATGTTTTTTTTAGCACTCGTTGACTACCGTAGGACTTGTGGAGACTTCTGAAGTTGGGTAACTAAGTCGCCACTTTACACTTCCCGACATCCCGTAATATGAATACCACTGCCTCATATTATCACAAGAAACACTATTCAATGATTTCCAAGTAGTTTGGAATCCATACTCCAAAAAAAAAAAAAATGTGAAAGCAATGTAAAATACGAGCGTGTACGAGCCTCCCACTCGCGCTAATTCGCCGCTCGTATTGTCATTTCTTATTCATATACACACTCACACTTTATTATTTCTAGTACTTTATTACACTTACATATATCTACAGTCCTTTGCCACTTCCCACATGATGTTTAGTAGGGTTAGAGGTCACAGGGCCTTTTATAATGGGCGCAAAAGCGGCAGAAATGGAGGGGCACAACTGCGACGTGGTTTCACCTTGAAAGACAACAGTGAACTGAGATGTACGTATCTCGGTAGCCAAGAGTTGAAAATGTCAGCTGCTAATGTATATGCTAAGAAATAAGTTGTAGGAAATCTAGACAATACATAATAAATTAGGTAGTTCCAGGTGAATATAAATATCACTCAGGCTTCTCCCTTCCTTTCTTATAGACATTTATATTACTAGAATAGCTCATATGGCATATTTCACGGGGAAGAAAGCAGGGGAAATTAGCGAACGAGTGCAGGTTGGATGTTGCCAAGTGATAATTAGCCAATTCCAGGTGTATGGCACTATCAGTTACCTTATTATATATATATATATATATATATATATATATATATATATATTATTTTGTATAAGAATAGGGCATAGGGCTCATTTCAATGGATGAAATCAGTGGAAAAATCCGGGGAAGATTCACGTAGCAGAGATCGGCTGAGCAGACGACATGAGAGGATAATAGAAGGGAGGTAGGGAGGGGAGTCAAGAAGGGGGAAAATGGCTAAATTGTCAACAATGGATGGGAATACTGATGACATTAGCAGCTCTGACTATTGTTGGACATTGGCAGTGCTGATAGATGATACAAGTCACCACCTGAAAGCCAGGGCGAATTCAAAACAACACAGAATCACAAAAGTGACGCCCCGCGGTATGATCAATTGCGCCCGAGCGTCAGGGGTTAACAACCAGTGCTAGAGTGACTGCAGCGGAGTACAGTGCGACCATCTTGGGAAGAGGTTTCCAGATTCAGCCCTACAACTAAGAGCCATTGGAGTCAGTGGGACCTTCTTCATGGAACGTCAGTGGGAGACACCCGATGGCCTCAGCAAGTACTGGCAGCCGGTGGTTCCAAGGAAAATGAGGTCTGTGATCTTGGATGAGTCTCATAACCAGATCACTAGTGGGCACCTGGGAGTGAAGAAAACTCTAAGTCGGCTGCGACAGAGGTCCTACTGGATTAGCATGCGTCAGGTTGTTGAAGAGTTGTGTCAGGCCTGTGATGTATGTTGTGCCAAGAAGAGATCCAAGAAACGTAGTTGCACCCCTCTCCAGCTGTACCAAGTGGGTGCACCGATGGAAAGAGTCGTGGTGGACATTGCTGGACCTTTGCCACTCACTGAAAGAGGAAACCGGTATATATGTGTTGCCATGCTTTGCTGCACAAAGTGGCCAGAAGCCTATGCTATCCCCAATCAGGAGGCTGCGACAGTTGCCCAGGTGTTGGTTAACCAGTTTTTCTGTCATTTTGGGATGCCGCATGAGCCATATTCAGTCCAGGGTAGAAACTTCGAGTCTGCTGTGTTCCATGAGTGCTGCAAGTTACTGAGGATCAGGAAGACCAGGTTGACCCCACTAAGGCCACAGTCAGCTGGGATGGTGGAGAAATTCAACTGGATCCTAGGACAAGAACTGACCAAGTACTGCATAGAGGGACAAACAGACTGGGGCCAGAAATTACCTGCGTTGTTGATGGCATGTCGGTCTGCATCCCATGAGTCTACAGGCTACACCTCTGCAAAACTGATGTTGGGCCATGAGTTACGCTTACTCGTTGACATGTTAATGGGAAGACCATCTGGTGAAGAGCTGCCTACGGACACCTCCAGCTATGCGAAGCATCCTCAGGAAAGGCTGGCTGAGGTACATCATCAAGTGCGAGGAGCCCTTAAGTTTTCAGGAGAGGTGATGAAGTACAAGTATGATGCCAAGGCAAGTGAGGTGACCAGGTATGGTTATACAATCCTCAGCAAACGAGGGGACAGTCACCAAAGCTCCAGAGTCCATGGAATGGGACTTACACTGTGTTAGATCGCATATCAAATGTTACGTACCGAGTTCGGGGAGGCAGGAAATCTTGCCCAAAGGTGGTACATGTCAATCGTACAAGTTGAACAATGGACTCATATTCATAATGCAATGTTTGCGAAGCTTGTCCCCATCCTCCAGTGATTGTTGTGGGGGTCAAGCCCTCCCAAAAATAAAAATATCAAGTAGGAAAAAGATTTAAATAAAACATCCCAGCTGAGTTCGTTTAGTTATTTCAAAGGTATACAGTTTTCCAACCATGGTTTTTAGCAGGGCCGGACCCCCCTCACCACTTCGAACATTCTCAAGAATAGTGAAAGGAGGGTAGATATGGCTTTGATGTCGTAGTAGCCTTCATGTACAACTTACCCTCATCCGTAATGCGACATATGAGGAGCGGGAACCCCAGTGATTGTTAGGAAGTTAAGCCCATCTCCCAGAAATAGAAATGACCAAAAACTGGGAATTGTTAGCACATGCATTTCAAAGAAATCAGCATACATATTGCAAGATTGGGTATAGAGTTTCCATGTTTTTGCTGAATGTACAGGAAGAAACTGCACATATACAGTATTTTATTATTATTATCATCATTACCATTACCATTATATTGCTGTCTTCCTCACATTCTCATAATTTTGCCTCTCCTTTGCAAGTTCTTCATCCCTTTTAACACTTCTTAAAATCATTATTAAGCATTGGTCTGCTCTCTCTCTCTCTCATTTGTTTGCTTCTTTTCCTGTTGTTCCCTCCATTTTTTTCACCTCTGTCACCCTTTTTCCTCTTCACCTTCCATTCCCTTTCCTCCAGTCCTCATCTTTGCCTCCCCTTCCTCCCATCATCACATAGCCTATTACCTCTTCTCTTCTGTACTTTCTTTTATCATAATATTTTGCACTTCTCAGTTCTCCAATATTCTGCCACTTTTGTCTTATTTCACCACTCCTTTCAGCTTTCTTCCTTTCTTTTTGTATCATCTCTATATCTCTTCTCTTACCTCTCATTTCTCCTTTTCCCTCCTCTCACTTTTACTATCAGTTATTTCTTCTCCCCTTCCTCTTGTCTCTTCTCTCCTTATGTCTTTACTCATCTGTTCTCTACCTTAATTTCTTGTCATCTGTACTTTCCTCTCTCCTTGTCTGGAAATCTCATCTTTTCTCTCTCCCCCATTTCTCTTCTTGCCCCCCTTTTTCATCTCTTTCTTTCCCTCTCTACTTTCTCACTTCTCTTTTCAACTCTTTCTTTCTTTCTTTTTTTTTTCTTCTGCATCACTTCAGTTTTCACCCTCTATCCTTCTGTCCATCTCTTTCCTCTGTTTCACATCTTTTCTCGCTTTTTTGTATCTTGTCTCCTTGGCCTCCATTTCTCATCTCTCTCAACACTTCATTTCCCTCTCTCATCAGATTTTAATCCTTTCTCCTCTTCTTGACAACTTTTTTCACTCCTCTTTTGTTACTTCTATCCCTTACTTCTCCTTATCTCTTCTATCCTATCTCCTCTCCCCTCTTCCTCACCTTTCTTCTCCCTCTTCCCTATTCTCTTTCCTTCTCATCTTTCCTCATCTCTTCTCTTACTATTCTTTCTTTCCCCATATCTTCTCTCTACTCATATCTTCTTAACCTTTATGTCTTCATATTCTTTATTCCATAACCTTTGTTCCCTTCTTCACATGTCTTCGTCCCATTTTACTCTTTCTTTCTCCCTCCTCTATCTGCTATCCTTCTACATCTTCTGTCCTCTCTCTTCTCCCTCCTCTGTCCTGTCTCATCTCCCTCTCATTTCCTCTCCTCTCTGCCCACTTCCCCACTTTCCTTCTTCAAATTCTTGTTCTTTCCTCCCTCATCTGTCCTCTCTCCTTTTCTCTCCTGTTCCTTACATCTGTCCTCTACCCTTCTTTCTTCGCAGGCAGTATATACCCAGCTGGTATGCTTAGTTTAGGTAAGTGTGGCTAAATGCTCATGTACACAGCTGGCTGTTGATCTGCCCCCCACCCCTTCCCATCCATCTCTTCCTTACTTCCTCATTCCTCTCCCTTCCTGATGGCTTCCCCTCAACTTTTTATCTCTTTCCTCCTTTTGGATGTCACTTTGCCCACATCTTTTTTTTCATCAGTTCTGTTTTAGTTTGTTGTTCTTTCTCCCTTTTTTCCTCCTTAATATTCCTTCCCTTCTCCTCTATTATTTTTTCCTCCTTTCTCTTATGTTCACTGTTTCTCCATTTTTATACCCTTTTCTCCCTGCATAGCTAATTCATGAATGAACATCACTCATCAACATTTTCTTCACATTCCGCTTTTTTTTTTTTTTTTTTTTTTTTTTTTTTTTTTTGTCATGAGTCTTATAGCCTTATAGCTTTTGTATCATACCTGCTGCTTTTTGCATTCTTTCCCAGTTCATTCCTAATCTTTCTGTCATTTCCTTCCCCGTCATTTCTCTGTCATATATGCTTTAGTTCCATCATTATTTGTCACTACCCCTCTCCTATCCTCTGACTGTTGGATGCTTTGTTGGTATTATTTAATTTAGCACCTTGTTTGTTGTATTGCAATCAGCTCAGCAAGAGATTTCACCGTTGTACATTTCATCCTTGCTTTTGTTCTCTTCTGGTATCCTAAATGTGGCTTTCTTCTTGACATAAGCTTATGAAACTGTAATGTAACATGGAAAAATCATTTATTAAAGAAAAAGCATTATAGATCATAGAATCACCTTTTGTATGACTCACAAAGATAATAAAATTCCAAGCCATGTCTAGTGCAGGAGAGAATTAATACCTGAAGCCAGTCACTGGTGGAATATTCTTAGCTATCTTCATGGCTTATCCCAGCTCATTGACTATCACTCCTTCAGTTTCACCAGCAACAGAATTTCAAGGATTATAAAAGGTTACGTTTATCATCCATGTTAGAGTGTTACACATTTCTTTGTGCATGCATTTTACAGTATGAAAATTTCAAAACTGATACTGATATACTGCCCTTGATGTAACTGAAATTAGCCTCTATTTTGCATTATGTATTATATGGACTACCCCAAATTTGCCGTGTGCCAATTTTATTGCCAACATTTGTATGTTTCAGAGCCGTGGGCGTGAGGGTCGAGCATCATCCCGAGAACGACTGGTAGGGGCTCCCCTTAGTTTAGCCCAACGGGATTACCCTCGCCATGACTACTATCAGCATAAACCACAAGATTACCCTACCAAACCTCAAGATTATCCCAGCAAACTACAAGACTACCCCAGTAAACCTCAAGATTATCCTAGCAAAGGCCAGGATTACCCCAGTAAGAATAGTGGGAGCACACCAGTGTACAAGGCACAGAGTCGTGAGGTGGTGCCAGCACAGCGGCAGCAGTCCCCAGGGGTAGCCTTGGCCATGATGGGGTCCCCAGCCATCAGAGAACGCGTTGCCTCCCCCCACCGTGTCACCTCACCCCCTGTTAAGTTGGAATCACAAAGGATGTCCAGTCCTCCTGTTAAAATGTCAGACCCTCGACCTCAACATGACTATGGAAAACCAGAACTTGGAAAGCTGGAAGGGTCCCCAGGAGGTGTAGGTGTCCCTAGACTCAGCCCTGCTGGTGTCACCAGCCACTTTGTGCAGCAGTATCCTGAGAGAGACACCTCTGGGGCTTCACAGGGAGGTGGGAGTGGAGCTGTGTGGGAGGGCAATTACCCAATGACCCCAGAGAAATATCCAGTTGCAGCACCACAGTATTCTCCTCTACCTCTTACCCCCTTACATGTTCAGGCCTCCCCATCCCATGCACCCCGCCTCCCTCTTGACCCCCCAGAGAAAGCCATTGATGGATTGGACCAAAAGAAGGAGGTGAGCTACTCCCCAGGTGGTGGAGGCAATGGAGGTGGGGTGGGAGAAGATGGAGGTGGTGCAGGACTAGAAGACAAATACCGAGAGTATCCAGCAGAAAAGGATGAAGGTGGAGAGGCAGAGGTGTTGGTAGATGGTTGTGATTTGAAGCAATTAGCTGAGGTTACCAGTAAGATGGCCCTCACTGTCCTCCCAGATGACCTAGACACATACAATGAACTCAACAAACACCACTTGAATGGTCATTTAAGTGGCCACCTGGGAAGCCACCTAGGACGGCAGTTAACCCCAGAGAGTACCACTGACTGTGGCTCACTTAGCAAGAGTTCCTCAGATGGTGATCACATGATGAACCGGAAGAGGCCACCCACAAAACTAAAGTCCAAGAGGCGTAACATTCTATCTTTTCCTCATCATTTATCGGTCGACGAACTCAGGGTAATTCAGGTTAGTGATTTATGTTTTATACCTGACTCCAACATGCCTGCCTGTGCCCACTGACACATGTGATCCCCTTTTTTAACTGGAGCTTTCCATATTCCTCTGAAATTCACACACTGGGCTCACAACTTTGCTGACTCACCTTCCTCCCAGAATTCAAGCAGTTATCGTATTTAACTTTTGACATCTGACTCAGTTGCCACTATAATTATCTAGTTCAGCAGTGCATTGTATCAGTGAATCTTGTAAGTTACGTTTATCTTCCATAATCTCTAGAGTCTTATATTTCCTTTATTTCCACTAGCCTGTCTGCATCACTGTTTACCAGTTGATTTGCTCCCACTCTCCACCATATAAGTGTCATCATCTATATCCATATACCATAAATTCATGTCCTGTTTATTATGAAAATAAACATTTACCAATTGTATCAGATGTTTTGTATGGTGTAATTATTGCAGATGTTAGATGTTGCTAACCCTCATCAACCCCAGTAATCAACCTTTGCCTTTCAGCGACGACAAGACTCCTATGGTGGCGG
>JAGKTI010027767.1:3079-13162 GCA_018397915.1 Birgus latro | reverse complement strand
CACACACACACACACACACACACACACACACACACACACGCACGCACAAGGAAATTAGCGACTTTAGCTATAAACTGTTTTTTAATTATAAAGGAAATATCTGGAATACTTTTCGTTGTTATTAAAGTACAGTCACTCATAAAAGTTCGTAGGGGTCCATGTGTGTGTGTGGGCCTCTGCAGCCCCCACCCCTCTCTATACGGCGAGTCTGTATAACGACGTGACGACGCAAACACCCATACACACGGCAGAACTATGACGATGTAATAAAGTTAGAAAGGATTATGTTTGTCAATCATATGTTATCGGTAGTCATAATCAGTTCAATGTTGTATGATAAGATATGAAGGTTAGAGCCCTTTCGATGTCTCAGTTTTCATTAAGCAAGTGAGCAGTGACGACGGTAGTGCAGGTCGAGATGCAGTTGAATCGTTTCGAAAATTTGCTTCGTACCGACATGAATAATGTTGTAAACCATTAAGAGCTGAACGCACATAGTATCGAACATAAATGTTGTTTAGCATATCTTCGTCATATATGCCTCCACATAACCAGAGAAAAACACATCTGAATAATAAGTGATAAAACATTCTAAGTAGACCAAGAATCGAAACAATGAACAGTGAAGCAGTCTGAGTTGGCCAAAGTCGTAATGGAACAGCCTCGAGTCAGAAGGAGTTAAGTTCCCGCTGTGCTATGGTATTTGAGGTTAAAGCCACTTGTTAATATAGAAATGAAATGGTATATACGCTAAACATACGAAATCCTCACTGTGCAGTCATTTGATGTCGACCAATTACTCTCTATATAAATACCATACGGCAGATCGCAATATATTGTCCTGCATCTCGACCTGCACTGCCGTCGTCACTGCGCACTTGCTTAACGAAAACTTAGACATCGAAAGCGCTCTAACCTTCATATCTTATCACACAACATTGCACTGATTATGACTACCGATAACATATGATTGACAAACATAATCCTTTCATACTTTATTACATCGTCATAGTTCTGCCGTGTGTATGGGTGTTTGCGTCGTCACGTCGTTATACAGACTCGCCGTATAGAAATGGGTGGGGACTGCACAGGCCCACACACACACACGGACCCCCACGAACTTTTATGAGTGACTGTACATTTATGGATAGGAGTATTATAGCAAATCCCACCGAGCTCTTAATAAGCAATATACCGTAATGTCTTCACAAACTTACAGCATAACAGCATGTACAGTAGCCTACTCTGGATCCTGCCCATCTCATTCACCAGAGTAGAAAACAGAGATGGAACGGTGGTGATGATAATGTGATGATAGTGATGGTGATGACACTGGTGAGGACGACGGATGGGTGAGAGTGACCAGATGACAGTGAAAACCAAGTAACTGAGTAAAAATATAACCAAACAAGGAAGAAAGTAAGAAAATCATACCCTAACCATGAAATATCCTTCAAAGCCACTCTTCCAGCACAGCACTACACCTGATACAAAAGTGCGGTTTTCAGTTTTGTGCTTCTTTTACTGTTTCTGCATCCTGCCAACACTATTTGTAGAACTGGGAAATAAGGTACGTTCATAGATGAAAATTCAGCATGAGTTCCTCTACTTGTGTTTTTCCTTTTCTGTTTCTGGATCATGTCCATCCCATAGATGGAAGTGGTTTACAGGGTTTAAAAAGATGGAGCCTGCCTACCCCAGTGATGAAAGCAGAAAATAGGATTAAGTTGATTACAAGCAAAGAATAATGTTGAGCTGACTGAAGGCAGAAAATGGGGTTAGGCTGTTGATGATAGCGATAATGATGATAATGACGATGGAAATAGGGTTAGGTTGGTGATGATGATGGTGACGATAATGGTGGTGACGACGATGATGGTGATGAAAATAGGGGTAGCTTGACTGAAAGCGGAAAATAGGGTTAGGTTGGTGATGATGATGATGATGATGATGATGAAAAATCGAAAAGTAGTGGCTTCAGTCTCTAATTTCTCAAACACGCCACTCAGCACAATCCTATATTTAACAGCACTTTTTTTTTTTTTTTGCGTTTCCCCCCTCTTTTTTTTTGGGAGGGGGGCGGCTATTCAGTACATGATACGATAAGGTCCAGGTGTTGATGAAAATTGTGAATGACTTTCTCAGTTCAAGTGTTTCTTCCCTTTTCAAGCTACTGACTACTCCACTTGTAACAGTAAGGTAATAAATAGTACTTTCGTTTGGACAATGATAGTGATAATGTTTATGAAAATGTAAAAAAAAAAAAAATCCTTCACAATCTCTCCTCACTTCACCCTCCCAATGACCTCACCTGACATATCCCTATTACACCTAAGTACACACAGCTCACAAATATATCACGTCTCATAGTCAGTCCTTACCTTCCGCCAGACAGCAATTGCTATCAGCAGTTCTCTCAGGCGAGAGACTGATGGAGATGTGATGTCTCTCTCTCAATGAACCACACGGTGGAGGTCGGTTGGTTTCATGTCACAGGGCTCTTCATCTACGGCTAAAACTCACAGGTTTGATTTTCGAGCTTACATATCAAGCTTACGAATAAATCTGAGTTCCTAGTCTTCATTCTTCCTCATTTGTCAGATGAACAAAGATGCACAGAAATTTCATCCTGTTAGAAGTATGATTTGTGAATTCACAGTTCAGGACAGAACTAAACTTCTTCCATAACTTCAGAAAGTTTGTGCTGAAATTGGTTGGTAACACGAAAGTATGTGGATACTTGATGAAAATGTGTATGGGTGACAATCGTGCTGGTAGTGACAGTTGTATTCTAGAAGCAAAAGTCATGGACATCAACAGAACTCATTCAGTCCCGACACCACCAACACGAGAGGTATAGTAACACTAAAAACTTTATCGCCCAAACTTTTCTGTTCTATGAGACGAGATCAAAGTTAAGCGGTAATAAATAAGGCTCTTGCACAGAATCCAGTAACGTATTTTTCCTCTACTTCCAGGCAGTTTTATTCCACTTAAAGTCTCACCTGATGAAGGGATTAATGAAGAGTACATTTACCTTTACAGTATGAAAAGTCTATCCTAAAAAAAAAAATAGCGCCCGGGAGTAGCAAGAGTAAATTAAGAAATGTCAAGACAGTGCAAGTGTTAGGTGTGAGAAGGACGGGTTTTGCTGTCGCTCGCTACAAGTTCTTCAGGCCGGTAACAGGAGGGACGACTCTGCCTTCCGAGTCCCTCCTTCGCTGAAACAGAGTGCCGTCGCAAAAGTTTAGATTGCTTTTGTTGCGGCGGTAACAATTTCCTCGCGCGAGAGACCAACTCCAAGAGAATCGCGTCTGACAAAAGCACCAAGCTACTGGAGAAACGAACTAGAACACTTGTATTTTGCCATGTAAACTTTGCTACACTATTATACGAACAGTCTGGAGTTTCGTACAGGTAACTGACACACGCACACGTCAAACTAACTCAAGCCGTACCACATGAGTGGCCGGGGTGGCCGAGTGACGGCGAAGCAAGGACGAGCACTAACACAATGCTGCGTCAACGGTGTCCGGGAGCGAACTGAGACCCCATCCCCCTGTGAGCCCCCTTAACTACTGTACCTCAACCTCCGGACACCAGGGGAGAGCACAGAGATGACTCAAAGGGGCTGGAGCGCATGCCCCTTCGCCCTACCGGTTAAAAAGTGCCCTTTCAGTCATACGGAGAAGAGGGGAGAGGAAGGAAAACGAGGGAAGAAGGAGGGGGGAAGGGACGAAAGGAATGGAGGGGAAGGGGGGAGGAGCAAAGGAAAGGGGGAGAAGAGGGAGGGACGAAAAAAGAGAGAAGGGCAGAGGTGGATCAAAAGGGGAAAGAGGAGGGATGAATCAAGGGGAGGAGAAGGGAAAAGGAAAAGTTGTAAACATCTGAGGATGTGCCCCCTCCATTTCTTTTCTTTAGCCTGGGCCCCGCAAACTGTGTGTGGTCAACACTGTCGAACGCACCAACTTCCCATGAGCAGCTGAGTCTAACCCATTTTTCGACATCTCAGTCATCAGAGTGAAGATATTAACATTCTCTTGTATTAACATATGGAAACTAATTCCCTGCTATCCTTCTCAGTACGATGGTGCCTTATTACCTCCGCCAAGGAAGCTGGAAGAGGTTATGTAGTCACCTATGAGTGTCTGTCTGTTTGTCCACAAGATATCTCCAAAAATTATCAATGAATTTCAATGAAATTTTGTGAAAGTGAGCCATGGGCCAAGAAAGAAATTACTAAAATTGAGGGCGGATCCGGATCTGGTTCCTGCAATGGCCTTGGCGGAGGTATGCGCTCTGTGAGTGCTTTCTAGCTTTTATCCTTGCAGACGCCAGGCGATTATACTCAGCTTAACAGAGCATCCCAGTATTAAATGGGTTGATGAAGGTTCCGTGTAATCCCTCACAGTTCGAAAAATCATCTGACCGTAAAAGGAGGATGATAAAAAAGTTCTGGAAGTGATGGGGTTAAAATAACAAATATATAACAGCAATAAGGCGTTCCAAGCAAAATATATTACTGAGGAATACGAGTAAATGCTTGGGAACCTCCTAAGCCCACAAGAGTATGTTCATAGGTCAACAAATTTGTTAGAAATTGAAATACACACACACACACACACACACACACACACACAGAAGGAGTGGAAGTGCTGTTGTAATTATAGTTGTGCTTTAAGTAGGCTATAGTATTCTTTATATAACTACTGGTCGTGTCACTCAGTTCCACAATCCAACCTATGATCAATCCTTTGCTTTCTTGTTATTTTTATGACCTCCTGTACGAGAACGTACTTTATATTTGGTTCGTGGTATTTCAACACGAGTTTATTCGCCTCAGAAGAAGCTTTTCGAGTTTGACGGGTCAGACAATGCCTCTTTAACATCTTCATTACAAGACATATCCCTGACGCTGAATATCTGGTAACAGTAAGAATATGATTAAGAGAAATTCACCTTTGTCTATCGCAAGACCATTTTTTGTTGCTACGAGAAATATAAGAATTTTAAACGCTCCAAAACCACCCCAGTGAAATTCTGAAATGCTCGAATTGTCCTCACCTGCACAATGTTGTCCGAATTTAGCCTGAACACAGTACTGACGCACGACTATGGTAGACGTATCAAACAGAGGATAAATGACCCCTCAAAAAAGCTATTCTGTTATGGAACCCAATCGGAAATTCTTTTTAATCACGACTGTACCATGACTTTTTTTTTCTTGCTACCAAACGAATTCATCCCGTACAGTAGAAAAAGGAATAATAAAGATCACATCTATCCCTTTCAGTTCAAAAAGTCCTTCTGTGGTTAAATTACTTGGAGATGACAAGAAAAAATTAAAGTTACTTCCTCGTGTTGAAGCACCAAATCACTTCAGTATAATTCTCTGTGGTGACGTCCTTCTCATTTTTATTTCTTACTGGAACCCTCAGACGATTTTTTTCTTCTACTTACGAAAAATGTCTCCTACTAAGGAGGTTAATGACGACTTTAACGCTACCATTCCGTAAAATATCTCCTTAGCCAAGAAAAATCGTCTGGTACTGGCAATATATTTATGAAAATGACATCATACTGCCGAAGGGATTAAACAGATGTGCAAGAATAAACCGTGCTATGTGTTTTATTTTATCTTGGTACATAATTACAGTAAATCATAATTAATTGGCTCATACTAATTAAGTAAATGCAATATTTCGGTTAAAAAAATACTGGAATAATTACGTATAGATAATAAATCAAACCGTGACTAGCTGATGCTGATTAGGTGAATGCTGCTTTTCAGTACATAACATCAGTAGAAAAATATATGAAAGTATCGGTGTGTTTATGGTGATGGTACACCGATGTTTGCCCTACTGGGACCCTCTTCAAACACTGAAACCACACAACATATGTACGCAAAAACATTTTTTTTTTTTAATGCAGTAACAACGTACAGTAATGGCCGAAACTGTAGCATCAAATAACACAATAACAGTGAACCTAATTTCAATATTATGTTGCTCCAAGTTTTCCGTGTGAGCAGTTCAAGGCACTGTCAAATCAAAACGGATAATAATAGTGTATACCGGTATAGAATTACTTTACTTATTGGGGGTGGTCGACTTCTGAGATTGAAGAGTAGCCTGCTTACTTTAGATGTAAAGAGAAGTCCGGCGCCATGGGAAGTAAACAATTTTTACCTTATTGTTTTTCTTCTTGTGTGTGTGTGTGTTTAGGCTTGTTTCATTTAGCCAAATAAGTTTTTAAAAAGTATTGAAAAGCTGCAAGTGACAAACTGTGGAGGAAGGCAGCATAAAGACAAAAATATCATACTTCCGTACTCGTAAATAATTTTGGCACCACTGCTTCATTATCTTCATTATTCTGCCGCTTCTTTTAAAAGCTTAGCTCGCTACAGAGGATAAGCTTACATTAGCTAATGAAATAATATTTGCTGCAATTCCAGGGTACTGTGTTTTAAAACAGCTAAATTTTCATTTGCAAGAACTAAATGTTTTTCCAGGAAAACTTGAACTGTAGATGGGGAAGAGGATGATTTACATAATTATGACAACCCTCTCAACTCAGTTATAGGGGAGAGTCACCTTCCTCCAAGACTGTATACCCTCGATAGTGTGTAATTTCCATTACTACAGCCTTAATTTGGGATATATTCCTGATCCTTAAAATACGATGACGTAGATATATTATTTTATTTATCATTTATTATAATTAGAACACACTATTCAACTAAGGAAAAGCCTCTCGTATAATAGGGGTCGATGCAGGGTTGATCTAATTCCTCTGGTTTGAAAAGTCTCGTCTCAGCTGAAGGAAGCCTTCAAATTTCCAAGAATATAAAAAAAATACCATGTAATCGAAGGTGGTTAAATTTCTGATCGTCAAGGAGAAAGCTGACCCCAATTATTATTATGGACGCCACTAAAATCATATTTTACAGAGTGTATGAAAATGACTGGCCACACTTTATGATTAAGTAGCAAAAGCATTATGAATAATATTTGAAAAAAAAATATCATATACGTAGAGTGGCTTCTTAGATTTTCATCAGTACTGGATCAGAATTTTGTGCTTCGGTGTACTGTCTTATGCGTAAATTTTTTCACGCCTTTTTTAAGTACCGTGGAGCGTACGTCTCCAGCCACCTCAGCAGCAGACTAGTAGATCTCCTCTGCATCATGTCAACCCTACCTCTTCCCGAGCTGACACGGGGACCTAGACGCCTTCGTACCTTCCCCAGACTACTTCTACTTCTCTGGAAAGGTCAAGTGGTTCAAATGGAAGGGAGGTTACGAGTTCTTAACGAGACAGGACACCCAGTGGGAAATTACCGTCCACCGTTCTGTAGTCGCAAGTGCAAGCACCAGGAAAGTTGTCTTGTTACTGGCAGATGAAGAGGAAGCAAACTTTACCACCAAGAGGGGGAGGAAAAAAAAAATTGGACAACCAGTTGCGTGTTCTGCAGGACGCCTGGTGCAGGCATTCAGCCACGCCCCACCTCAAGAACACATCTTCATCGATTTGAAACCGGTTAGGGCACCATTCTATAGGCCCGGATCTTAACTTGCATATAATGTGTAGTTTGCATCGTCGAGGAAGATCGGGCGACCCTTACGAAAATGACTCGCATACTTTACCACCAAAATAAACTGCCACCCACCTTCATTCCTCAACGAGCACTTGTTGGTGATCCACTCCCTCTCTTCTGCCTTTGAGCCTTTCATCTAATGATTGGCAATCATACTTCTGCCAACCTCAAAACCCCCCAAGGAGCATGGTAGACTACACACCCGACTTCCTTGCCAAAGATGACACCGATTCTAACCAAACCATTATGTTAACCTCGAAGATCGTCCTGCCTTTCCATCATGTTCCCCCCCCTCCCCACTCGCAACAGCATCACCAACTCTACCTGCTACTCTGTCACCGGCCAAAACGGAGAACGAGTGATCATTAAAAAAGGGACCAATAAAAACAAGAGCCGCCTGCTGCCGCTGCATTACAAATTTCACTAACACCTTCCTACCAGCGAGAACTGGGAACATCGGACGCACCTCTCCATTGTCCTACTTCTGGCCATCAAGACTGCCGATTACCTCGCATCCCTCACAGACGAGATCTTAAGAACCTCCTTATCTGCAGATGCTCCACCAACCGAGGCCTAGCTGACATGATAAATGCATTCTCCTGCTCCTTCAAAACAGCAAGTTATCTGTACTTCAGGAGCGGCATATCCTTCAGGCTGTTAAATAACCTTCCGTAATGCTGCAGTAGTCCATCACATTTGCAGCAAACTTCAAGTGAACTGCACAACCACCTCTGAATGGATTATATATAGTCCCCTGTATGACACAAACATCTTAATATTTTAATGATCACAACAGTTCCTACCAACGGACTGGCACACTTGATATCAATAGCAGTCGTATTATTAATGATCATTACGCGAATGGATAATCAAGCATTCAGATTTTGGCAGGCATTGATGAAAATATTGCATTTGTTAGATTTGAATATTCTGCATCCCAAATAACAGTGTGTGGTCAGCAACACTAGAAAAGGTCAAACGTTTTCTCTTACAATCGTCACAAGCTACAGAAATTAACGTCTGAATTTATGGGCTTGCGGAAACCTTCATGCTTTCATTACCGGTATTAACTAGTACAGAGAATTAGTGACATTTTATGACGATGTTTTGACATAACCAAAACATTTACTGGTGCTGGATGTACTGAGCGTCCCTGAGTGCGAGGCCTGGGGGGAGGGGGGGCCAGGATTACGATGGAAGAGTTGAGGGGTAGGATGGGATTGGAGTGTATTTGAGCTGTGATGAGGACGGGTAGATTGAGATATTTTGGGCAAGTGGGGAGGATGGGGGATGATAATTGGGTGCAGAAAGTGAAGTGTTAATGTTCGGGGTAGGATAGCAAGAGGCAGACCGAAATAGACTTGGAACGAGGTCACTGAGTGTGACTTCAGGGATAAGGGACTAAACAGAGAAGCTGCCAGAGATCGCGCAGCATGGAAACCCGCCATTAGGTGACCAAGGCCGACGCATGTAAGCATGTTGGAGACTTCAAAAACGAAACGAAACGATATCTAACCCCATTCAGGTCGAAGACTCACCGATGCAAAATAAAATCGTCAAGTGGTTACAAACAGAAAATGAAAGGGACGTCCTTGGCATAAAGAATTAAAGTGGTAATCAGGAGGCAAGGAAAAAAAAATAAAGAGTAGGTTCAAAATAGTTTTAGCGACAACTTTACCACTTCACCAAGGACATCATTTGTAGTGTCTTCTTCACCATCATCAGCAGCATCACCACCAACGTCATCAGCACCACCACCATCATCACCATCCTCAATCACATCACTGCCCTCTCATCACTGTCATCTCCACGACCAGCATCATCAATTTTATGACCTCGTTTAAAAGCGGTAAGAAAGCTCCAAATACAGGGCAAGAGGAAGCTATAAAATGCGAGAACAATCATCGAGTTCAAACCGCTGATCTGCCCTAAAAACAATCATTAAACCATCAAATGAATAAATGAATATAGCTAAACAATACATACTTGAATAATACAAAGGATGATATGGAATAGTTCTTGCTTACCAATAAAACTGATATAAGTTTGATGTGTTGTAGCATATTCCCTGAGTCGTTACTAAAGAAGACATCATAACGCCGTTAAAAACATACATCTTATCCTGCAAACAAAATTTATGTAAACAGCAACTATTAAGGACTGTGATAGTAATGATCTTGATGGTGATGATGATGATGATGAAAGGAAGGGTAAGAGGATGACCAAAACTGCACGAAAATAATTGATTGGAATATATGAAACGAGGGGAAATAAAGATTTAAAACGACTCTTCCCTTCCAAGCCGTCGTAACGCTACAGTTCTACACTATATCGCCCAGTGACGGTTCTCTGCTTCCTTCTTTTGTGTCACTGTTACTGGATCCAGCCCACACTATTTATACAGGCGTAAAAAAAAACATGGCCACTGATAGTATACTGTACATTAATCTCTCTCTCTCTCTCTCTCTCTCTCTCTCTCTCCC
>JAGKTI010027766.1:0-13163 GCA_018397915.1 Birgus latro | reverse complement strand
TATATATAAAATAAGGTAATTGATAGTGCCATACACCTGGAATTGGCTAATTATCATGGCAACATCCAACTTGCACTCGTTCGCTAATTTCCCCTGCTTTTTTCCCCCATGAAACATGTCGTATGAGCTACTCTCGTAATATAAATGTATATAAGAATGGAAGGGAGAAGCCTGAGTGATATCTATATTCACCTGGAACTACCTAATTTATTATGTATTGTCTAAATTTCCTACGACTTATTTCATAGCATATACATTAGCAGCTGACATTTTTAACTCTTGCTGCCGAGATACAGTCAGTAGGCTGCCGTCCTTCATGGTGAAATGACGCTGCTCCTCCATTTCTGCCGCTTTTATAAAAGACCCTGTGGCCTCTACCCCTACTAAACATCGTGTGGGAAGCGGTGAAGGACTGTAGATATATATAAGTGTAATAAAGTACTAGAAATAATAAAGTGTGAGTGTGTATATGGGTAAGAAATGGTAGAATACAAGCGGCGAATTAGCGCGAGTGGGAGGCTCGTATGGGCTCGTATTTTACATTGCTTTCGCAGTTGATTTTTTTTTTTATTATGGATTCCAAACTACTTGGAAATCATTGAATGGTGTTTCTAGTGATAATATCTGGCAGTGGGATTCAGATTAGGGGATGTCGGGAAGTGTAAAGTGGAGACTTAGTTACCCAACTTCAGAAGTCTCCACAAGTCCTACGGTAGTCGACGAGTGCTAAAAAAAAAAAAAAAACAGGAGAAAACTGAAGGTATGTGCCATATGCATATATATAATTATAATAATCTAGGACTAATAACTGATTTTTGGCAAATATTTTTAAAAAGTCAGTCGGAGCGCGAATATCCCGGCGGGAATGACACGGAAAACCTCCGACATCCCCGCGGTGTAGGGGTTAAGGATGATACACGATAGTTCACATGCAGGACATCCTGGCACGGATAGGACAACTAAACAAGCCTGGCTGTTATACTACTGGCCATCATTATGGAAAGATATATATAATCAAATAGACAGATGCGTGTCAAGTCCGTAACACAAAGGCTACAAGTTAACACCTGCACATACAGGTAAATATCCTGTACCAAATCAACCATGGGACGTTGTCCTGGTTGACTTAATCAAGATACCCTTATCTTACAATAATAATCAATATCTGTTCATTGCCACAGACCATTTCTCATGACATGCGATTTTAATCCCAATTAAGGAATTCCAAGACAGCAGAATATGACACATGACCAGAAAGCTATGACACACACACACTCACACACACACACACACACACACACACACACACACAGGCTTCTAGAAGATTCGACGAACGTCCATTACACATGACACAGCTGTCCTATATGAGAGAGAAGGAGTTACGAGACAGAAAGGAAATAGGAGTGGAAGCAAGCAGGGGGGTCTAGACTCAGAGAGAAGCATGGTGGGAATAAAGGGGCGAAAGTTAGCCAGCATAAAACGCTCTCACATATTACACTCGTGTGTGATATACTCATTGTTAATCTTGAGCTCTCACTTTGAAGAAAATAAAACTACAATCAACCCCAGACTCATCTTTATCTTCTCCTGTCATAGCATGACAAAGCGAACTAAGGTTATCTACTTAAAAATCTACTCACGATTAACTACAGCTCGTCTACGAGTACAATATACTCCTGAGACAGGAGCACGGTGGGAATAAAGGGGCAAGAGTTAGCCAGCATGAAACACTCACATATTACACTCGTGTGTGATATACTCAGTGTTTATCTTGAGTTCTCATTTTGAAGAGAATAAAACTACAATCAACCCCAGACTCATATTTGTCTTCTCCTGTCACTGCATGACAAAGTGAACTAAGGTTATCTACTTACAAATCTACTCACAGTTAACCTCCCCCGTCCCCCCGACGTACAATGCACGTCAACTTTTTTTCATGCTGAGACCCACCGACATGCATCGTACGTCAGTCAATTGCAAGGCACGTCGTTTGCACATTCTTCAAGATTCGCAGGTGCCTTTTGGTAGGCATATGTGGGAGACCTTCCTCTACCCCCAGCCACGTGACAACACTGCCTGACCCTGTTCAATCCCTCCCCCTCGGAGGTGTGCGCAATTTTCTTGCAACTCACATGTTAGCAGTGACCTGGCCAGTAAAGACACGTAGCACCACGGTCTCTCTGACGGCGAAATTCAAGGCGAAAGCGATTCTTGATGTGGAGGACAAAGATTACGTGGCACCAGAAGTAATGACGAGGTAACATCAGCCATGGTAGGTGTAATTTGGTGATGTGTTTGGTGAGGGAACAATGTTTATATCACCTACATTATTGTGTGAAAAGCAATATACTCTTGTACTACATACAAATTCATACCAAATAAATAAATATCTATGAGGCTGTGTGGTTTTGGTTAAGTTTCCCTCGCCTAGGGAGCGTCTTTTATGGAGCACGACGTAATAAAAAATGGTAGCCAGGTGAGGGATCTCTTACCTGTTTAGTATATTTATCACTTCAGGTGAGCGCTTTCTTCCTGAATTTTCGATGTTTCTCACCAAAAGCAGAAGTTTAAGCCAAAAAAACACAAGTTGAAAATCGGTCGGGTTCTGGGGGTGGGTTGGGTAAAAAAGCGGTCGGGACAGGGTGGGTTACCTACAGCTCATCCACGAAACTTAACCACAAGTACAATATACTTAACTACAGAATACGAATCCTACAATAGTTGGTGGCAGTGGTGGGATAACTATTGTAGGACTCATATTTTGTAGTTGAGTATCACCTATTCCCCCACTAAATCTTCAGATGGCAACATTAATGACCTGTGTGTGAAAGTGAGTATCTTTGCCAGTATATTTGTCAGAAATTCTACTGTAGAGGAAGTCATCCAGATCAGTACTAGAACCTGACACTCCTGAAATTGTACGACTTAAAATACAGAATAGATACGTAAAATACATCAGAGACAATTTACCAACCAACAAAGCTCCAGGCCCAGGTGGAATTCCTCCAACTGTTTTGAAAAAGTGTTGGTCAGAACTTGCCTCTGTTCTAGCTAAATTACTCAGACTATGCATACGTACTGCTTCATTCTCTAATTCATGGAAAGAAGCTAATAAATACCCAGTTCCAAAGAAAGGAAGTTCCTTTGACCCCTCTGATTACAGACCAATAGCTATCACATCTTCATACAGTATTTGAAACTGTAATTAATTAGCACATAGTTAAACACCTTCAATCCAACAACTAAATTAGTAATAGACATTATGGTTTTCGCTACGAAAGATCCATCATTGACATACTCAATCTCCTGACTCATACCATCCATCAATCAATTGATCAACATGGAGAAACTCATGCAGTAGCCCTTGATATTTCTAAACGTTTCGACAAAGTCTGGCACTGTTCCCTGTTGTCCAAACTCCCATGTTATGGACTAACGTCTTTTGTTCCTCTGTTTTCCCCATGTTTCAGCAACAGGAAAATAAGAGTAAAAGTAGAGGATGAATATTCCAATATCCACTCAGTCAATGCTGGCGTGCCACAAGGATCAGTTCTGGCACCAACCTTATTCCTACTTCATATTAATGATCTTTTATATGTCACCCACAATCCCATACATTCATATGCAGATGACTCAACACTTCACAGTTCATTCACACTCAAATATCCATTTACAAAGTTTAATATCTCTAACTCCCAACTCAGAACAGCCATCTCCATAAATCAAGACTCATCTAAGATCAATGAATGGGGACAAAATAACCTTGTCTCATTTAATGCTAGTAAAACCAAATATATACAATTTACTAATAGACATATATTGCCAGATTCATTTATTACCTTCAATGCTATTTATATTAGCATCTCCAAAAGTATTGCAATTCTCGGTGTTTCACTTAACAATGCCCTCAGCTGGACATCTCATGTCAGATCACTTGCTAAAACCGCCTCAAAGAAACCTGGATTATTGTGCAGAGTCCCTAACTTCTTCGCTGACGAGCAGTTAGCTATAATTTGTAAGAGTCATGTGTGCTCTCAGCTGGAATACTACTCACCTTTGTGGAATGAATGTTGAGAGGTTGCATTAAAACAACTAAACAAAATTCAAACAAAGCTGTTGGAATTATTAATCTTGCTATTATTAGTAAACTATCTCCCTTACAAGTAAGATGGAATGTTGCCTCCCTTGATTATTATATAGATACTTTTATGGCAAATGCTGAGACGAAGTTGCGTCCATTGCGCCACCTCTCCATGCCTTCCTTCGTGCTACACAGGAATCTGATAGCGCTCATGACTGGAATGTCACATAGCCCTATTGCAGAATTTCTGCCTATCAGAATTCTTTTATTCCCTGAACTGAATCTCTCTGGAACTCGCTTCCCCAAAGTTGTTTCCCCCCAAACTTCAATCTACAGCTGTTCAAGTCCAACTGTTAAACTGTTATAAAAACAAAAAACATGCATGGAAAAGTTCGAGAGGAGTGAGAAAGTGTTTATGACTGGGGTTGTGAATGCGAAATTGAGAAATGTCAGAGTTGGTGGCATGGTTAGTGAGTGGGTCGTACCCGCTGAAGTGAAGGGAAATGTTCGTGCGTGGTGGACACTTGTGAACGAAAGGGCTTGAAAATGGCGAAGACCTTTTAGGGGCACAAAATGATTCCCAGGTATGCGTGACGAGTGGTGAGGAGGATGGATGATGAGGTGTATGAACGTAAGGCAACGATCGATTATGTGAGTATAGA
Organism: Birgus latro; assembly: GCA_018397915.1. Taxonomy (NCBI): domain Eukaryota; kingdom Metazoa; phylum Arthropoda; class Malacostraca; order Decapoda; family Coenobitidae; genus Birgus; species Birgus latro. Next base: position 8,420 of record JAGKTI010027766.1, on the reverse strand, counting down.
TGTGTGAATGGGATCTTTGTTGGGTACTAGAGTTTACAGATCATGGGGGACCAGATTAAAGCCTAAGATAGACGTGCAAAAGTATTGGATTAACAGGGGAAGAACGACAGGAGGATGCAGTTTCTGTAAAGAGAATAGAAAGACTGTAGAAGGATTAAAAAAAAAAAAAAAAGGCGGAATACATGATAAAGGTGGAGGAGCAAGTGGATAGAAATTATTTGGAGCTGATGAAGGATGTGGAAAGTAAATGTTAGAGATTCAAAGTAAGAAATCCATGCAATTTTAAGGTAAAGTGTGGGGTGAAGATAAGACAATAAAGGATGCAGTGAACAGCTTGGTGGGAAGAAGCTAACACTATCTGTATAAGAGAGAAAGAACTGGATGGAAAGCTAAGGAATTAAGGATGCCGAGAGATGGTAAAGAGAGTTATACGTAGAAGAGAGGAAAGAAGAAAGAAAAAACAGAGAGAGAGAAAAAAAAAAAAAAAAAAGGAGTAGATTAGGAGTTTTGATGGAATCTGAGAGCATTATGGTGAATGAGAAAAAAAAAAAGTTTTGGAAGGTCAAAAAAGAAACATGGCTGACAAGGAAAGCAGAAGCGTGAATGATAAGAATGCCAGACAGTTGGTGGGGAAGGGAGAGAATGTGAGCAGATGGGGAGACATTATGGAATAGCTAAAAACCAAAAACGAAAGTAGCGCAATATAGGGGGTTGGGAAATGGTTGGAAGAAGATGAGAGGCGGGTAGGGAGAAAGAAATTTGGAGGACTGAAGAATCTGAAGCAATGAAGAAACTCAGAATGGAGAAATCTCGAGGAATTGATGGAGTTTGTGGCGAAGTGCTGAAATATGATGGAGATAGTGACGGAATGGATATAAAGGATGTGCAGATTGACCTAGGAAAAAGGTACAGCTATGGAGGATTGGAAGTCAGGTATTATAAGTGTTCCCGAATACAAAGAAGAAAGGAAAAGAGAAGTGTCTTGCAATGATGGGGGTATATGTCGTCTTGGTGTAAGAGAAACAATATATGGCAGTTTACTTATCACTAGAATTGGGGGGGGGGAAGGAGGAGTTAGTTGGCGAAAAAAATGGGATATTTAGAGAGGAAGAGGTGGCGTAGGTCAAGCATTCGTTCAAAGATACTTTAGGAAAGCTGTTTAAGAAGGGGAAAGAGGTTTTATGCTGCCCTCATGGGTCCAGAGAACGCATATGACGGAGTTAATGGACAAAGATTTTCAAGGTTCTAGTAGATGGGCAGTTTCTTCCTGTGCATTCAGAGAAAACGTGGAAACCACATAGCTAATTCTGCAATACTCATGCTGATTTGAAAGAATTACTAAATATTTCATTCATTCATTCATTCATCATCCAATCCTACGTTGCCTCATGAGGAGCGTAGAAGCCCGGGGCTAGGCAAGTTGGTCCTGACATTGAAGATAAGAGTGACCAGCCTCACTCATCCCTGAGAGGCATTACGTGAGCAATAAACCCCAACCACCCATTAGATATAAGCCTACCCAAGCTCAATCCGACTGGAGTGGAGTGATTACCCACTAAACCACCGGGCGCCAAAATGTGGTTATATGGTTACCACCTAGCGTAGTAAATGGTCTCCTGGTGTACAGGAAACCATTTGTCTTGTCAGTCAGTGCAGAGTCACCCACAGGCAGAAGGAAGAGGAAAGAATGAAAGAAAGAAAGACAGAAGAGGGAGTGTAAAGTCACCCGTAGGCAAATGGACGAAGAAAGAATGAAGGAAAAAAAGACAGATGAGGATGGAAGGAAAGAAAGATGGAGGAGAGAAATGGGCAGACACCCGAGAGCAGCACTACATTGAGCGAGTGGATGGTGAGTGCCCCCACCTACCACTCACAATAATATTTCAGCGTCATTAAAAAAAAAAAAAAAAAAAAAACTAGTATGCCTATGTAAAAGCCACATGATCGGAATGTGAGTGATACATGTTATTACTGAGGGTATAAGAAGTGTGATATCTCAGGATGCACTGACTGCGTCGAAGTAGTAGTAGTAATAGTACTGTAGTAGTAGAAACTTTTCGATAGGTTGAGGTCTGTTGATTTAAAAATTAAAATGACAAAGAAAAAAAATCCTTAAGAAAATACTAAAATTCCTCGATCATGTGGTCAATACCCATGGCATTCAAACATCAGAAGAAATATATGATCCAGACTATCAAGAACTTTTCTGATTCCACTGATGTCGATGGAGTCCTTAGTTTTTTTTAGGCTTCTCTGGGTATTATCGCCAGTTCATTATAGGTTTTGCCCAAGCTGCATCACCTGTAAAGGAATTATTACAGAACGATGTGCCCTTTGTGTGGTCCGAGAATCGAGCTTTGGAATTTAGCACTCTACTGGAAACGCTCAAAAATGTTATTGTTTTGGCCTTTCCAAAATATAATAAACCATGCCTCCTTTGCACTGATGCCTCTGCAAAGGTGTGGCAGCAGGGTAAATGTAGGTTGCCGATGACAAACGGAAACGTGCAATACCTTATCCCAGTTCCATTCTTAACTCTCCAGAACGTAACTACAGAGGCACTCATTACAAATTCCTCACTGTGGTTTGGGGTCTTCAACACTTCCGAGACATTGGATGAGGTTACCTGGTTAATATCCAGACTGACCATTTGCCTCTGTGTGATCTTTTCAAAGGGAACAATTTGATATGCTCTATTCCTCAGTGATCAGTGATACAACATTTGAATACGTTCCCGGTAAATCTAATGTGGTAGTTGGTACCTTGTCATGCTTCATTGCTAGGATATCATATCCTATGGATTATTTACCTCTGGATCATGATTTTGTCCAGGGTTGTCATTGTATTGATTCGGTTCAGGGCACTCATTTCTTAGAGTCTGGAGGTGATTTCAGCTTACCAAAATTATCAGTATCCTTCTCTGACTTTGAGCTTCAAGATGAGATTCTGTACCGTAATGCTATTCTAACGAGAAAAGATGTACTGCGATATGGAATACGGCAGTTGGTTATCCCATCCAAGACGGTTAATGCTGCATTATACATTATTCGTAACTCTCCCAATGCTTCTCATCCGGGAAAGAATTGGTGGTTGTGTCAAGCGCATCTTCTATGTTACTGGCCTACAGTGCATCGTAATATCGTCGCACACCCTGATTCAAGTATTTTTTTGGCACGAAATAAAGGGTCTTCTGTACCCCCATCACCGATTCTACAGTATCCTGTTTTATCTCATCCATGGGAAAATGTATCCAATGACCTACTTAAACTGCCTCTCATGAAACTCAGAAACGAGTACTTATTCGTTGTGAGTGACCACTGTTTCGTCTCAGCATCCTTGTGTCACTTAATAAGATAGCCAAGAGTGGGGCACGTCCCTTTATCGACAACGGTATTTTTTCTTACTCAGTATCAAATGCTATTATCACAGATAATGGCACCTGGTTCAACAGTTCCCTCCCTCACGAAATCTGTCAGCAGTGGGGAGTCATTAAATGTTATGTTATAGCTCATCATCCAGCTTCTAATGGACTGGTCGAGCGTAAAAATCAGAAAAACTTGGAGAGTCTACGCCACCTGGTTGGTAATCAAAGTTCATGGGATGAGTGGATTCCGCATAGCTGCTCAATAAATTCCTCCATAAACAGGTCCACTGGTGATTCGCAACTCTTTGTAATGTATGACTTTGAGAAAAGTCTACCATACTCATTTCTCACAGAAAAACCAGCACCATTTGACAGCTCTGATGATTAAAATTAGGTTCATAGTTTTCCAGAAGATTTATCAATATGTTCAGGAATATTTGGTACTGTCCACGGAGAATATGCTGCACAAACAACACCGTGCTGCCTCTGATACTAATATTGAGGAGGGGGATTTAGCGTTGAATTAATCACATGATGAAACTTCTAAATTGCGTGGAAAATTTCAAGGGCCATCCTGTGTTATCTCGCGACTCCATAATAAGTTTGAGATCAAAGCTCTATCTACATCTGAGCTTAAGTGGGTACATATTGATGATGTGAAATTAGCCCGTTGGTATTTTTTCAGCCTCGTGATGCCACCTCCTATGATTCCGCTTCATCCTTCCCATCTGCTTCATTCTCTTCATCTCCCTCTTTATCTTCACGTTTTCTACTTCATCATCACCGTCATCATCTTTTTCTTCTTCTTCTCCTCTTCCTCCTCCTTCTGCTCCTCCACCTTCATCATTGTCTGTTACTTACTACCGACAGAAACTTTGCAATGCACATTGCCTTACTGTCTCCTTTGGTATCTGTTCTTCATCATCTGCCCAAGAGGAATGTATTATCCACATTCTATTTTCCATCATTTCTCTCGGTAAGTACAGTGTTCTGGCGATTCTTTCTTCCGGCTTTGGCGTTAACAGTCTTCTCATATATCGTTCACCCATACCATCCTTCATCCGGGGGCCCTGGTGCCCCCATATGGAGAACTAGTGATTATCCAAGATGTCACCTCTACTCGTTATGGCCTGGAACAACTTATTTCAGTGACACATGATACCCCTGTGTTTCACTCCCAGTGTGAGACTATTAGTTCCCTTCTTGCTTCTGTTATTAGCAAGTGCATGAATGGAAAACCTTGTACACGCCTCTACAGTGGAAACTGACCTATAAACGTATTGCCTTTGCCCATTTCTGTGACTCCTGTAGAAAGATTTTGTGTTCAACATGACCTCTTGGATGTCAGTGGCGACATTCTGGAAAATATTTTAGGCGTTGCAATAAACAAGGATCTTTTGGACCTTTATCCTCATCTGGAAAATCTGACCTTTGCTCTTGTGTTTTAAAATAAAGATGCGAATGCTCATCGTGCTCTCCTTCAGAAAATCTTTCTTCACCAAAACGAAGTTCGGACTCGTCTGAACCACCTATCTGATGTTCTTCACAAAGTGTCTGCGAACATTAATGTTGTGGCTGAGTTGTATGTGATGTTGAATGCTGGTAATTCGTGCTTGTTCATTAGTTCTTGAACGTCCTCAGCACATGCCTTCCTTCGCATGTTAGTTGACGCTGTTGAGGCCAGTGTTACTCTGGATTTGGTTCCCATGTCTGATTCAGTTTTACCTTGGACTCACACATATTATTACTAATGGACTCGCAAATTTTAAAGTAGTCAACTTCCCATTTTCCAGTTTTCTTCACTATAATTTTATTACCATTTGTTAGTCTAACTTCATTTCCAAGGCAGTTGCCATTTATGTTCCCCTTAGTTCTACTCTTATTTCTAATATGTACAAGATAACTACTTTTCCTCTTCTTTTTAGTACTTCCCTTCTTCAGGCTCAAATGTCTTCTGAGCTCTTTCTGATGTCCCATAATTGTTTGTTGATTTCCTTGATTTTTTCTGCAACATTCGAGCGTTGTTCTTCTGTCATCCCGACCTTTCACTTGTGTCCTTCCTTCCTCCCTGTTCACCATGCTCCCTAATGAGGTTGCTCTATGTGAAGCTGTTTTGGTTCAGATGTTTTTCTGTCTTGTCTCAATTTCTTTTCAGAAATGTGCCATGCATATGTTGATCATGTTCGATAATTTGTTTTCCGTGAAACCGTGTCTGCTAGAATCACTTGCCTTGGTCATCCTGTTCGCTCTCTGCGTGCCCAAAGGTTATACATGATGCCTGACACTTATGCACTCAGATCTACCTTTGTTCTTACTAATCCCACCAGTCACCATTTTGCTGTGTGTATGCATTCTTTCTATGTTTTCAAGTCTCGTAATAGATCATTCACTCTTCCCGCCAATGGACTCTCATTTACATCAGAAAATTCAGCAGTCGTTACTGGATGGGGCAAAACAATGTCTGTAGATCCTCTTATGGAGGTTATCCCATAACACCATCTGACATGGGACAACAGAAAATATATGAATATATCCAGACCATGAATGAAGTTGAAAGAAATCTCTGAAATGTATATGATGAAAGGTGGTGGTTCGTCGTAAGAAGGGTCGTTATGGAGTAAGAACCGAAATGTCTTTTGATAAACATGCCTAAGTCAGCCTTCAGTGGCTTGGGCGTCAAGAAATACAGACAGAATGTGCGGGTATGCCATTAAAATAAGCAATGCCGTAGAGTTTCCAAGATGGTTTGTTTGTGCTTAATTATTCTGAGACACCATTTATGAAGGTGCTTTTTTTTTTCATCCTTGCATTTCGTCCCTTTAGCCACTTCCTTGCGAGAGATCAGGTTTATTCCTTTCACAAAATATAGGAGGAAATCTTTTTACAGAAAGTTTGTAACAGTCTCCATTAACACCTTCAATATGACAGGTTTTTCATTTCTTGTCATATTATTTGGTTGTTTTACTTATCATAGGTAGGCATGTTACACTGCAGTGGTCACACGTCGGGTGTAGTGGATAATTATGAATCAGAGTGAACCAGGTCAATAACCAATACCATGTCATCTCTGTGGATGTAGGAATCTGAGACTAGGCCTCTTTTGTTTACATTATTCAGAGCTAGGTAACATGTTTTCCCAGTTGTGGTGGTAAAATTTAAAAATCGAATAATTTCCTGCAGTCTCCTCAAAGACTCGTATCAACGCACCATGACTCCCACGTACTATGTTCAACCTTGTACATGACATTCACTCATTCACGCTCAAAATATTATCCTTAATCTTGGAGAGGTGAAGTGTTATCTCGCGCCATACACCTGTAGGAAACGTTCTGATGATGGGAAGCCTTTTGATGTTCTTACCCTTACACTGATCTGGGGGAACTCAGTGTTATTTCTCCTAAAGATGTAGCATATTTGGTATTTTACATTTGAATCACAATGGTTGATGCAACGTTATTTAACGCTTGGTTTTAAGTACCAGAAATAATATAATTATTTTTATATTACATGCAATACATTAAAATATATAATACATTCTTTCAAAACACCTGTTATATTTTCAAATAACACCGCTCTGAATATAATAATGCATATTTTGTTGGGTGTGCAACAATATGTATTTAATTTATTCGTTCTGATATTTCACAGGAAATATATTGCAACAAATAATTGAACAGTATAATTTTGACTGTGACTAATATTAGATTTTATATTCAAACCTAACCACTTGTGCTGATCGACACATTTTATCGTAAAAATAGCAACTCTCTGGGGAAAAAAAATGTGTGACATTATGAATATACTACTGTATGTTTGTTTTGAAAACTGAATCTAGCATGAGGGCATGGCAGGTTGAAGGGCCTTGTTCGTGGGCTTAACAAACCAACTCATTGGCGTAAGTTTCTCTTTGATTTTTGCGGCAAACGACTTCATAGACTAAATATCACCTGTAAGATGAGAAAGAAGAGAGGTGTACTGGCGAGAAAGTCTGACGTAGCTCCCTGTTACCTCGCCCGGTACGGCGTCAGGCGAGGTGTTGTTTTTGGTCGAGTTTGTTCGCTTGTTTGTCTGCTGTTTCTTTGTTTGTTAGCAACATTACGGCTAAATGAAATTACATAAAACCTTCAGGATATGTGGGCATTGCTCCCAGAAGGAACTGATTTAATTGTGAAGGTAATGTCTTCAAGTTTGAAAGGTGAAAAGCCAGGTCAAGGGAGTTTCACTGGGGGGAGTTCATGAACGTGAAGTTAGTTGCGCCATTACCATTGACTATGATTTGGAGCTTCACAGGGCAAGTAGAAATTGAAGTTAGTTGCAGCTTTAATTGTCTACTGACACTAAATAGCAGCACCGACTCAGTAATTAACATCACTAAAATAACTGCTATCGAGCGAGGTTTGTTGTGCCCTGCACCTTTTGTATATAAACTTTATTACAGTATGTAAAATACTAAAGACGGTAGCACGAGGGCAAGAAAATTAGCACAATCGCTATTTCCATCCACATCTAGTACTATTGCATCTTTACGATGGCACTACTTTAAAAGCTTACCTTACATCATTGGGTTAACGTACATGTATTTTGTTCTCATATTTCCGTCTTCCTGGATTCTGAATTTACTATATTCTCAATGTAAAGAGTTTAAGTACTCTGAGGGGAAAAGCTACATTAACTTTCCATTTATTTATGATTACTTGAATTGTAGGGAGGAGGGGGGAGTGATAACATATGATTATATCCTCAACCCAGCGTAGGGGAAGGGGGGATTTGTCCTCTCCATCCCCTCCATACCCCCACGGGACATATGCCCATGAACTCACTGAAACTTATTGCTTTATAATTTACTTCTCTATACGGCACTGTGATTGCCATGAGTGTTACTTATTCAATGTATATTTGTATTAAACTGATATATTACGTACAGCTCGCCACACTCCCGCGAGGTCCAGCCAGCGTTGTCTACGCTGGCCGAGATACTAACCTCGAAACACTAGTAGCGAGCTCCGCTCGAAGCATTCACTGGTGGGAGGGAGTGGTACGGAGGGGGGGGGGGGGG
>JAGKTI010027764.1:0-13163 GCA_018397915.1 Birgus latro | reverse complement strand
ATATTTCACACTGAACCATATGCAATATAAAACACTATCACATGATTCCATCCCAGCCTCCTCTGTTATTCCCTTCCTTACTGTATGGTGAACGAGAGCGCCCGCTCCCTTAGCAACTGATGCATATGTCTATGTATCTCTATGGCATAACATAATGCCTGCTATAGTAGGTCAGTTATTTCACTAATCCAGGCACTATATGTTTTACAGATATAAGTAATGGCTTCACTGTAAGGGTAAAATACATCATTTACGGGCAGGTTGAGTGGAAACCCCGCTATAACAAACCAGACCTAACGGCTGATAACGGGCCCCAATGCTTTACAAACAATTTATCTATGTTCAACAGACACAATCACTTCACAGTATAGTCAAAAACACTGTACAATCACAGTATTTCAATAATGGCTTCAGCCTCGGGTGGGAGGGGGAAAATGGTGGATTTAAAGGGACAACGCAACACAGCACGACCCTGCTGTCTGGCTGCTAGTGGAGCACTGAGATTCTATCACTACGTACAGACACATATGAGCCATTGCAGTGTTGCCAAGGTCTTACCTCGGGAGAGACACGTGGCTGCTAGAACGCTACAAAATTTGACGCAAATCGACCTAAAACTTATTATTTTTATTTATTTATTTTTTTTTGCGTTTTCCCACGATTTGAGGTCCTGTGCTTTGGCACACCACACCACATGAAACGCAAATTGCGGCCCCATGCGTGAAAGGGTTAAAAACAGAGTTCCACATCACTGTACCTTTGGCTGTTAACTGGGATGGCAAACATATTGCTGACCTGATTAGCAAAGAACAGGCTGATCAACTCCCAGTAATTGTTTCTGAAAGAGGACTTTCTCTGCTGCTAACAGTCGCAAAGTTGCCAAGTTGAACCAGTGCGGCCCAAGCAGCAGCCATCCACAGGGTTTTGGATGACTGGGGTGTAGCCTGAAGTGTTCTTGCTCTGTGCTTTTATACAACCAGTTCAAACACCAGCTGGATTATTGGGACTTGTGTCCTTTTGGAACAAAAACTTGGTGTGGGAAATATTTTCCCCCAGAGAGGTTGCACTCTTTACTTTTACAATACTTGTCACTGTTAAAGGCAAAGGAAACCCTCCAAAGCGCTAATAATGATTCGAGAGGTTTAATAACCCAGAGATTATGTTCAATTAATAATTCTCATTATTAATAAATTAAATGCTACTGCGTTTAACCCTTGTGGACAACTATATTGTACATACATGTAAATACTTGGGAATTTCCTATTGACCTAAACTGCACTTGCGCAGATGATGTGATAAGGATGAAAAGCCCCACGATGAAAAGCAGATGTCGGTTTACTATACATCTTTATAGATAAAAGGGAATATTTGGTTTAGTTTAAGTAAAACTAAGATCAAATTACGGTAGATTCACCTTGTAAATTTGATGGAGTAATTTAACTGTATTTAGCCTTGTAATTAATAAATAACTGGTAACTCTTCAATCCCATGAGGGAGAAGAGACCCGCCTTTTTCACGCATTCCATTAGCAAACACCATTCAAGCAGCACTTGTAAATACACACCTAGAAGGACGCCTGGCTGCCCAGGAAATTGACTGAGACCGCACACCCGTTGTCATCTGTTGTTCAACTTAATATATAGCTAAGAGACCTTATGAATTAGGCCAAATCTTAGGGAAATAGCTAGTATATGAGAAGGGTATTTGTTGGTGAGTTAGAGGATTTAATTGCCTTAATTTGCTCATAGGACTTATACAAATTTAACACTGTTGATAGAAAGAGGAGTGACTCACAATTTTCTGACATATTTTTGGTGCCCCAGAGAGTGAGGATAACAGATGTGTGATGTGGTGTTGAGCGATTTTAAGGTCACGTTTGTTGGGCATAGCCTATTACCACGTTATGTTGAAGTGGAACACGTAGAAATACGTATATACAGAGCTCTTGGTGGAAAGGCACATTCCTTTTCTGAGGATGAGCAGCTAAATGCTGTGTTACACTGGTAGCATGACCGCTCTATTCTCTTTCTGGGAGGAAATGACATCCATGAAGATGTAGGAGTTAATGAAATTGTGGAAAATATTTTTGTCGTGGTAGGAGCCACTGAAGGCTCATGTAAATCTGCGGTGGCCATAACCATTCTTGAGCCTAGAAACCTACCATATGGTTCAGCAGTTGGCTATGGTATGTATAAATTAATTAGCAGGGCCGTGAAGAGGAAGTTGCAGAGGATTAGGAAAGGGAAGGATTTTATCCCTATCAATTCAAAACTCTTCCAAGCAACTCTTAAAAGCTGATGGTATAAACTGGAATCACAGAGGCAGAGAAGCGGTTCTGCAGAAATTTATAAACTACACAGAGCACAAAAAAGAACAGTTCTACGCTGTGCAGGCCTTGGGTGGTCCTATGTAAGCTCAGGGAAATTTGGGTTATTTTGGAAACTGAGTGTAGGGAAAACAACCCCAGAGGTTTAATAACCAGGGAGATAGGTTTAATACCCTAAACCCAATCCCTACACTCCTAAAAATTTAAAATGTTAATTATTTCTGAGCTCAGGGAAATCTGAGATATTTTGGAAACTGAGTGTGGGAATAACAATATTACCCTAGAGAGATACGTTTAATACTGTAAATTTCCACATTCCTCAAAATTTAAAGTGATAAATAACTACTGAGTTCTGGTAAATTTGGGGTTGTATATTAAGGGTAACTTAAGTAACTCAGAAATCAATGTTGATTTCCATGTTACAAAAATCATCCAGTGGCAAGGCAGGATAGGTAATGAAAGCCATACAAGACTGTAGGCAGTCATTAGAAGAAATGCCTCAGACAAGGAAGATATTAAGTAGTCTTATGAATATACTCAAGGAAAGATGGACGAAGTATGATGAAAATATGTTAATTTAGAAGCAGCCAGAGTGAAAGCTGATAATAAAGATCTTTTAGAGTCAGGCACTACCAAATTTGAAGGAAAATTAGAGGAATATCTAACATTAGTGAAGCTGGTTGAATCTAAATTAGCCAATATTACCACCGAAACACAAGTTGTGGAACAGGCAAATAAAGCTGCATTACCACAAATTTCACTTCCATAGTCTGATGGGGAGCAGAATTGGAAATTCTTTTGGGATTAGTTTAAATACTTAGTCCAAGACAGAACAGATCTCTCTAATATGAGTAATCTCTCATATCTGTCAGGACAGGTCAAAAGGATGCCTTACAAGTTGATAAAGGAATTACCTGTGGAGGACAACAATTATGAGGCAGCTCTGGCTCCTTAAATAGAATTATGAAGACAAGAAGCAAGTCATTACCCAATTACTGAAGGTCCTAATTGAATTACCCATACCTAAATATGATTTTGATTCCCTGAAAAATTTTCAGATTGTGATGAGTTGTAATTTAAAGGCTTTAGGTACTTATGATGATGTTAAGGCAGCAGACTGGGTGCTCTCTAGAAATGTGTCCTTAAAGCTTCTACCTAGAACTAAGGATGCTTTGGATGGTAGGTACCAGAAGGATGATTTCTCCTGTGAGGAGACTGAGGAAGGCTTGATGCAACTCTGTAAACATTTGCAAGGAACAGTACAGCCTGCTGAAAATAAACAGAAGGCTGAACAAAGGAAAGGAACCACAAACCAACTGGCTGGGAAACCTGAGTCAGGAACTGCTAAGTCTGTACCTAAAGAAGAGATAGGTACTTTTCTTAGCTCTTTAAAATCTGACATAAATCCAATAAAGATAGGGAATAGACAAGTTTTGTGGTACGCGGAGGCACTCACCATCTACTCGCTCAATGTAGCTCTGCTCTCGGGTGTCTGCCCTTTCATCTCCTCCGTCCTTCTTTTCTTCCATCCTCTTCTGTCTTTTTTCCTTCATTCTTTCCTCGTTCTTCTGTCTACAGGTGACTTTACACTCCCTCTTCTGTCTTTCTTTCCTTCAATCTTTCCTCTTCCTTCTGCCTATGTGTGACTACACTGAGTGACAAGCCAAATGGTTTTCTGTACACCAGGAAATCATTTACTACACTGGGTGGTAACCATATAACCAAATTTTGGCGCCTGGTGGTTTAGTGGGTAATTATGGAACTCCAATCGGATTGAGCCGGCGAAGGTTTATAACCGAGGGGTGGTTGGGGTTTATTGCTCACGTAATACCGCTCAGGGATGAGTGAGGCTGGTCACTCTCATCTTAAATGTCAGGACCAACTTGCCTAGCCCTGGGCTCCTATGCTTCTCATGGGGCAATGTAGAATTGGATGATGGATGGATGGATGAATAAACGAGCTGATGAAAATAAGGAGGTAAAAATTTCCATAGTAAAGGACAGGAAGGTCTGTGTGTTTTGAGGTGAACAACATTCCAGTGCATCTTGTCAACATTATCCTGACTGCGCTTCTAGAGAAGTGAGGCTTCAGGAATTGGGGTGTTGTATGATTTGCATGAATACTGAACACACTTACTTCCACAGACTGCAAAATTAAACTAAAAAAGGACAATCATCACAGTGCTTTATGCCCACGGATGATGATACATGAGGTTCCTAAAACTGCAAGTGTCAATATGATAGTAGCAAAAGCGAATACTCCAGTAACAATGCCAGCTGCAGTTCCAATTGCAGATGTGAAGGTATATATTGAAAATAGACACATATTAGCATGTACTCTTTTTGATACGGGTACACCGAAAACCTTCCTTTCTGCAAACATTGTAGAGAAATTAAGGTTACCTATTCCTGGCAAAGTAAATCTAGCCATTACCGGGTTCTTAACTACCAAGGAGGCACAGTTCTTTGATTTAGTTAGACCTTTAATACAACTTGGCAGGTATAAATTCTGTATAACAGCAGCTGTACTGGATACAATGGAAACAAGCATTTATATAAAGGGACTGAAGGAAACCTCTGATCATTTGCAGAGCTCAGGGATATGGTTGGCAAAACAGAATGTGAAATCAGATACTGTGGGTCCCATAAAAATGATAACTGGATCAGATTACTATGGAAGATTCTTACACAGGACCTTTAAGAAGAATAAAGTACAATTGTTCAAGAGTCCAGGAGGCACCCTCATTATGGGTCAGTTGCCTTTTCCAAAGAAAGACAGAGGAAAGGCAAAATTGGTAGACTAAATCTTTGTTACCCCCACACAGCCACTGATGGTAGCTAGAATAGGTGCAGAATTAGAACCTACTCAGATAAATAACTTTGGATGAAAAAACTGAACCTGTACACAGACTTTGGGACCTAGACAGTATAGGAATACACACTGAAGATCCAACCCCTGAAGATAAAATAACTTTGGATTTGTATAACCAGTCTGTGGAATTAAGATGGACAGTATTGGGTAGGATTACCATGGAAACTAAACCATTCGGAGTTACCAATATATTTTCAAGCAGCTAAGGCTCAGTTAAATTCTCTTCTAAGAAAATTGAGAGACAACCCAGAACATCTAACCATATATGATACTATAAAGGATCAACTGAAGAATAAATTTACAGAAGTAGAATTTCTTGTTAACCATAAGGAAGGGCATTATTTACCACATCATGCTGTAAGCAGAGGTTCAGTAACAACTCCCATAAGGGTAGTTTTCAAATTATAGTAGTAAAGTGTCCAAGGAATCAGCTAGCTTGAATAATAACCTATACTGTGGACCCACACTAACAGAGAAGTTAGGGAATGTAACAGATTTAGGGAGACACCTTATGCTTTTACAGCAGACATTAAGTATGGTGTTTCTCAGGATACGATTGAGAGAGGAGGATAGGAAATTTACAAAATTCCTCTGGTCTCAAGACCCTCAAAAGAAGGACAGTCCATTGAAAACTTACTGTTTCTGATCGGTGCTCTTTGGCTGTGCTAGTTCTTTCCTACTTTACAACACACTGGAGCATCATTTTGAAAGGGCCAAATGCCCAGAAATAGGGCAGGCTTATTACCTGGAAAATTTGCAAGGTGTTGCTGATACAAAGACGGAAGCATTGAAGGCTTGTGAAGTAGTCAATTCCGAATATGGGAAAGAAAATTTGCCATTACAAAGCTGGAATACAATTTCATCACTTTTGAGGAATAAAATACAAGAGGACTATCCAAATACTGACATTCCCAAAACTCAAAATGTGTTGGGTCTTAGCTGGGATACAAAGGCTGGTGAAATAAGTTTAAAGTCGATTAAGTTCTCTGATGTCACTCTCACCAAGAGGTCCCTGTTAAGTCAGGTCTCCAAGTTATTTGACCCATTAGGATCAGTCAGTCCTATAGTTATTAGGGGCAAATGTTTAGTGCAAGAGGCTTGGCGAGAAAAGTTAGACTGGGACACTGAATATGGTGAAATGCATGCCGAACAATGGGAACGGCTTAGGAAGGAATTTGAAAAAACATCTGGTATATGTATTCCCAGCATGATAAACAGTAACGAGAAGTCACATTTACACATTTTTTGTGATGCTTCTCAAAAGGCATATGGAGCAGTAGCTTATTGTGCAACAGGAGATGACTAAAATTATTATGTCTAAAGCCAGAGTTGAACCAGTTAAGGGAAGAACCCTACTTCAAACTTAATTGGCTTCCATAGATACGAACTAAATTGGCCAGGTGTCTACTACTCTTGATACTCAGTTTGAGGATATTTATATATGGACTGACAATGAGATTTGTCTTTACTGGATAGGAGAGGAGGACAGTAAAATTCCTTTCATCTGCAACAGAGTGAAGACGGAACTGTCTCCCAAAATTAAATTTATGCATGTATCCTCCAAACAAAATCCAGATGATCTGCTCTCTAGAGGTTCCACAGTAAAAAGTCTGATCAAAGAAAACTTGTGGTTTAAAGATCCTGAATGATTACTCACAAGGATTGGCCTGAGCAGAAACAGTATAGTATTGCTGATGTTAGTGTTGTAAACTTGAATCCTGTAGTACCTGAGCCAGAGATAACTGACATTAGCAGATTCTCATCAATAAAACAACTTATTAACACCACCAAATTAGCTGTTAAATCTTTTAATAAGAAAGTGGGGTTTAACCCGATAGCTGCTATCTACATCATATGAAGAACAGTGTGTGACTGCTACGTACATCATATGATCAAGCCCCCCCCCCCCTTTTTTAAGCCACGCTACATTTTTCACCCAAATGTCCATAAATAGCCTACCATGGCTAGGCTATGGTAAATAATGAACTCATATTTGGTTTTCTTACTGTTTTCCATGCACTCTTTCATTTATAAGAGCAAAAATTATTCTTGAGGAAAACAAAACAAAAAAAATCCCGATTTTTTGTGAATGGGGGGATCGACCATGAAACCTAATGCAGCAGTTAACGGGTTAAATAGTTTGATCCTATGGAATATTGGCTGAAAAAGATACAAAGGAATTATTTCAGAGAGATTTTTGACCATTTATGTCAAGGCACTGGTAACAAGAACAAACTGACAAGAGATTTAGGATTGTTCTTAGACAGAATGGGTCTAATTTGATGCCATGGCCAAATAATAAAGGCTGATTTGCCTCTCCAAACTATACATCCTATACTGTTACCCAAGAATGATCATTTTGTACGGTTAATTGTAAAGGAAGCCCATGATTTGACTCTTCATGGAGGTGTGCCGCAGACCTTGGCCCGAATCCAGGAAAGGTATTGGATCCCTAAGAGTAGACTGGTCATAAAGAAATATCTCAAAGGTATGCAGGAGGTACGAGCAATGGCCATATGACTACCCTGGGCCACCTGCTTTACCAAAGGATAGGATAAATGTAAGCCAGCCCTTCAAAGTAACTGGAGTTGATTACACAGGGGCTATAACTGTTACGGGTGAGGGAACTCCCCATAAGGTGTATATATATACACGTACCTACACAAGGGCAGTCCACCTAGAAATGGCAGAAGACTTGAGTTCAGAGACATTCCTGAACGTATTTAGAAAATTTGCTGCAAGAAAGTCTTATCCTACCAAATTAATAAGCGACAACGGAACCTATTTCGTTGGAGCAGCACCTCTACTTCTGAACATAATGAATGACCCAAAGGTTAAGTCGGTGCTGGGAATCCAAAATTGTACCTGGCAGTTCATAGCTCCAAGAGCATCATGGCAGAATGGATTTACAGAATGAATGATTGGAATAGTAAAGAACTGCCTAAGGAAAACTTTACACAGAACTAAGATCACCAGAGAGGAACTGAGAATGGTGATAAATGAAATTGAGGCTAGGATTAATGATAGACCATTAACCTATATGGATGATACTAGCACTGGAATTGAAGCATTGACACCAGCTCATATGCTGCATGGCAGAAAACTTCATCCGGTATCTTGTGTTGATATCCAGGAGGAAATACATGATCCTACAACAGGAAATAATGAACTAGGGCAAAATCTGTGTGAGGGATCGCAACGTCTGAAAAAGGTATTGGACATCTTGAAAAGACACTGGAGCAAACAATATCTTTTGAGCCTAAGAGAAAGATTTTATGGAGCCCAGGCTGCCAGCAACAAATCAGTTTTAAGCATAAGATATGGTCCTAGTTAAAACAGAACAACCTAGATCCCAGTGGCCATTAGCTAAGGTGATTTCCACACATCCAGATTCAGAAGGGGTGCCGAGACTTGTAAAAATTAAATGTAGGGGACATTTCAGTATGAAAACTATTGGTAAACTGGTGCCCCTTGAGTTAACAGCTACCCCAGAGACAATGGATGGTGGAGAACAACTGGGTCATGATGCGCGACCTAGAAGGGCCACAGCACAGGGCTCTCGAGATCTATGGAGACAGCTCCTAGCTATGGGTCACATTACATGATACAGTGTATCATTTTTCGCCTGGCCCAAAAACTGTGGGAAATATTTTCCCCCAGAGCAGTTGCGCTCTTTACGTCTACAATAGCTGACGCTGTTAAAGGCAGAGGAAACCTTCCAGAGCACTAATAATTATTTGAGAGGTTTAATAACCCATAGATTACATTCTGTTTTCTCATTATTAATAAATTAAATGCTACTGTGTTTAACCCTTGTGGACAACTATATTGTACATATATGTAAATACTTGGAAATTTTCCACTGACCTAAACTGCGCCTACGTAGATGATGTGGTAAGGATGAAAAGCCCCACGATGAAAAGCAGATGTCGGTTTAATATATATCTTTATAGATAAAAGGGAATATTTGGTTAGTTTAAGTAAAACTAAGATTAATTTAAGTTAGATTCACCCTGTATATTTCATGGAGTAATTTAACTGTATTTAGCCTTGTAATTAATAAATAATTGGCAACTCTTCAATCCCATGAGGGGGAAGAGACCCATCTTTTTCATGCATTCCATTTGCAAACACTAATGGAAACTGACTGAGACCGCACGCCCGTCGTCATCTGTTGTTCGACTCAATATATAACTAAGTGACCTTATGAACTTGAATCTTAGGGAACTAGCTAGTATATGAGGAGAGTATTTGTTGGCGAGTAGAGTATTTAATTGCCTTAATTTGCTCATGAGACTTATGCAAATTTAACACTGTTCCAACTCTTGATAGAAGGAGGAGTGACTCTCAATTTTCTGACACTTGGTAAGGAGCTGCTATCATTAGCATGCAGATATCACATCAAGGAACTGGTCACTGGTACAGTGTTTCAAGTTTGTCCAGCTATCACATCATGTTCTGAGGTTTCTCTCTTATCCATTTCAAAGTACACTGGGTATTTGTTGATCATGAGAAATATGAAACCGGAAAAGCAAACAATACAATACTCGGGCTAACTGAAGACATTAGCAAAAGCACTATCAAGTTCGCAATTAGACATCTGGTGGAAAACCACCCAAGCGATAACTATGGAAAATCTAGAATTCGCCACTGTCTTTTTTGTAGCGGTTCCAGCAAGAGGAGTCCGATTCATGGTGCCTGGGACCATGCACCATGTTTGATGATATCTAAAGTTACTTATTCCTTGAAGATCTGGATGTCTCGTGGCCAATTCACACTGATGCCGAAAAAGGAAAGGGGACTCCAAGCAGTGCGTGTTTTTGCAGTACATGTTTATCTGAAGGTTTGGATAATGGCTCCCCTGGCAGCCAATGCTCCATATAATAACTTCATGCTGTTGAAATCACTTCTGAATTACACCACAATCAACACTGCAATATCAAAGGCTACAGTACAGAAGTTCTCCATTCGCCATCAGAACTAGATGGGATGGAAAGAGGCTGATGGTAAGCACCATGAAAAAGAATGATAAAGTTGACCAGGGTCATACGAAACAAATCAGTGTCAATTTAAATTCATTCAGACACCAGGCCCTTGAAGATTTTGTCTCAGTCAAGAGTGTGACGGTCTGAAATGAAAAGATTGTCTGCGCCATCAAAGTGGTGAATGATCATACTGAACGTGGTGTTGCTCTGAGTCAAGAATACCGTGGCTTTTTGACAAAAGACGAGTCACAATGTCAGTTCTTAATATAAATCACCGAGATGCATCAACAGCTTTATCCAGACTGCAAGAAACAGACACTCACTGGACCCTGTGGACTACACTGATGTTGCATTTCTACAGCCTGTAAGAAAAGTATGTGACAAACTGATGATGAACAAAAATATCAACACATGCAATTAAGCATGTTACATAATGATGAGAAAACTGTACACAATTTATGTTAAATAACAATAAGAAAACTGTACACAATCTGCTTCTCCATGTTTGTAAACAAATCTGTAATTTTTGTATTCATTGTGATTACTGGGCTACCTGTAAATATTAGACTAGACAATTCAAACTCTTTTTCTAAACCTTCTTAGGTGAAGTGCAATACTTTCAAGGGGTAATACCTACTAAAAAAAAATAAAAAAATAAGCTTCACCCTAGATTTGAACAGAATTATAATCATTGATTTCACACAGAGCTGACAGGATCAAACTGTATTTCTGCAAGATCAACAGACCTGAAGGCATCTATGGTGTTCGATATTCTGTTCCCTAGAATATTGATAATTTCAGCTTTAGCATCATTTAAATTTCCTCTTGTGTCTCTGAACAATGAGAATTAGGATACGCAGATTCTCGTGCTAAATCTAGTTCAAGCTAAAATGTTATACACAGTAGTACCCCGTGGATAGCGTTGGTTTAGATAGCGGTTTCAAGGATAGCGACAGGATATTAAAACCCCCATGCACGGCAGATAGCAAGAACCGCTGCGCGGATAAGGACCGCCTAGCCGGCAGAGTTGCCAATGTCGGTACTCTGGCAATCCTGACAACGTACGCAAGGAAATCGACATTTAGCCTGACGTCCCCCCCCCCCCCCCCCATTTAGAACGTGTTGGTTTTTTTCTCCTGCTCTGACGTTGGTCGGCGATTGTTGCCTAAATTTAATGGCTTCTACCTCTGGCATGGGTTGTGCTGGTGGACAAGATGGTGGTCATGGTGCAGACGAAAGGCCAGGGGCATCGAAGAGTGATAAAAGCATGAAGAAGTCACGGGAATATATATATATTTTTTTTTTTTTTTTTTTTATGCATGGAAGAAGGAACCAAAGGCCACGGGCCTGCATACTGTTCCTTCCAAGAAAAAACAAAAACAGTACAAAAGAGAGCCAAATTCAAGATCCGTTCAATTCGAGATGCCTGGACACACTGCGTTTGAAAGACTGGAGATCATAGGAAGTAGGAAATACAGACATAGGAAGACAGTTCCAGAGTTGACCAGTTGCATAAATAAAAGACTGGGAGTAACGGTTAACTCTTGCATGGTAAAGCTAAGAAACAGTGTGGAGAAGAAGATTATCAAACTTACAGAGGAAGGAGTGATGACATGTGACATACTGATACAATTAAATGTGCCTGAGTCAAGTGTCAGAAATATTAGGTAACGAAAGGATCATATTAAAGCAACATTAAAGGTGACTGAAAAGTTTTTTTGTGGAGGGGCTGGTGGTGCCGGATGGGCAATGCGTGACACAACAGAGTATAACAGACATTTGGTTAATACTGAACATTATGTAATGAAATGGCTAGCCCGTCGATTGAAAGAGAAAACAAGTGTTGATGGGCCAGAAATCAGGGGTCAGGCAGTGCAAGATTATAAAGCTTTATGTGATAAGAAAGGTGTGAAAACCCAGCACACTTTACTGCCTTAAGGGGGTGAGGTTAGATCAAGAGGCACATCAATGGGGGGCAGGCACTGAGAGTGAATGTGAGGGAGTGAGAGCAAGAATGCCCCCACCCCAAGTCAACTTCCAGTGTGTCATATTCAATAAACAACACTCCAAACCAATAATAAGTAAATTTATATATCCTTCTTCCATGTCTAATATACACCAGTCTTCATTTCGCAAACATTATACACGTTATATATGGCTGAAAACTGAAAAATGGGGTGAATTGTAAAAAGTTCCAGAATACTTTGATATATTTAGGTAAGAAGTTTGCCCCATAGACAGCAGTTTCATGGATAGCGACAATTGTGCCAGACTAATATTATCGCTATCCGAGAGGTTTTACTGTACTGTATACTTCCATGTGAAATGGGGAATTAGGATTTGGAAACTTCTCCCTCCTCCCTCCTCACTGATATACAGTATATATATGAGTGTGTATATATATATATTATATTATATATATATATATTTATATATATATATATACAGTAGGCGCGGAAAGTATTGACGTTTATTTGAGACATCATTCTTTTTCGCGTTAAGTGAAGTAGGGTCAATACTACCCTCCCCTGTGATGCGAAATGAGCTGACGCTTTTTCAGCGGGAGCTGGCAACCCTGCTTGATAGGTTTGGCATCACAGGAGCAGGCTCAGTAATGTTTGGGCAGCCACAGGAGGAGGATTGTCTCTGTGTGTGATGCACCACCAGGGCATGTTTTGACTCAAATAACACAGCTATTAGGCTACCTACCACATTCTCATCATGCCTAAAGTAACCACAATCAAGGACAAACGTGTGGAAGTGATTACTTTATACAAAGCTGGCCACAAACTCCCATTTATTGCAAATCAGATGGTGTTAGACTGAGGACAGTGCAGAGACTGGTGAAGCAGTTCAAGGACAGTGGGGAGGCCATTCCTCCCACTCCACTTCCCAAGCCTGGGAGACCTCGTAAGACAACCTTCAGGACCCGTCAGCTGGTCTCAAGGCAAGTTAGCAAGGATCCAAGGCTAACAGCACAG
>JAGKTI010027763.1:0-13163 GCA_018397915.1 Birgus latro | reverse complement strand
CCACTCATATGCTGATGATTCCACCCTTCACCTTTCCATTCGGTTCCCGCAACGTCCATCTCAGCAGTTGCTTCAACAAAAGAGGGATGAGGCTATGGCACACCTAATGTCTGATTTGGCTCGTATCTCTGACTGGGGTAAAAATAATCTTGTTATTTTCAATGCATCAAAAACTCAGTTTTTACACTTATCAACCCGACAAAATCTTCCTCAGGATTACCCACTAATGTTTAATAATGAACAGTTATGTCCTGCATCATCCTTGAACATGCTTGGGGTTTCATTCTCTCAGGATTTGTCTTGGAAAGAACATATTACATCTCTTGTGAAATCTGCTTCCAAGAGATTAGGTGTGCTAAGCCGATTCCGTACTTTCTTTACCCCTGCACAGTTGTTGACCTTGTACACGGGTTTTATTCGCCCGTGTATGGAGTACAACTCTCATGTGTGGGGAGGCTCTCCACATGCAGCTCTTCTCAATAGGGTGGAGTCAAAGGCTTTTCGTCTCATTAACTCTCCTCCTCTTACTGATTCCCTTCAACCTTTGTCTCTTCGCCGCACTGTTGCTTCTTTATCTCTCTTCTATCGCTACTTCAATGGTCACTGTTCCTCTGAACTGTCTGCTTGCATCCCTCCACCTCTCTTCTCAATAGGGTGGAGTCAAAGGCTTTTCATCTCATTAACTCTCCTCCTCTTACTGATTCCCTTCAACCTTTGTCTCTTCGCCGCACTGTTGCTTCTTTATCTCTCTTCTATCGCTACTTCAATGGTCACTGTTCCTCTGAACTGTCTGCTTGCATCCCTCCACCTCTACGACGGGCACGTAGTACCCGTCTAGCAACAAACTCTCATCCCTTTTCTGTCCAACTCTCTAATGCAAGATTTAACCGTTACTCCCAGTCCTTCATTTATGCAACTGGTCAACTCTGGAACTGTCTCCCTCTGTCTGTATTCCCTGCTTCCTATGATCTCCAATCTTTCAAACGCAGTGTGTCCAGGCATCTCAAAATGAATGGATCTTGAATTTGGTTCTCTTTTGTATTGTTTTTACTTTTTCTNTCTACGACGGGCACGTAGTACCCGTCTAGCAACAAACTCTCATCCCTTTTCTGTCCAACTCTCTAATGCAAGAGTTAACCGTTACTCCCAGTCCTTCATTTATGCAACTGGTCAACTCTGGAACTGTCTCCCTCTGTCTGTATTCCCTGCTTCCTATGATCTCCAATCTTTCAAACGCAGTGTGTCCAGGCATCTCGAAATGAATGGATCTTGAATTTGGCTCTCTTTTGTATTGTTTTTGCTTTTTCTTGGAAGGAAAAGTATGCGGGCCCATGGCCCTTGGTTCCTTTTTCCTTGCATTAAAAAAAAAAAAAAACTCTGTTGGTAGATGTAGGAGAAGCATCTACAACAGCAGCTATAAAACAGCCATTGGAAGATAAAGATGAAGGCATAGATAGAAGAATAGAAACTGTACGAGGACAGTTTGGAAATTAAAGATTTATGCCAGACTCGATCGAAAGTCTTTGAGGTGTCAAGTGCAATGGCAAAGCTTTCGCCAAAGTCCGAAAAGGAGGATGACCAGAAGTCTGAATGGTAGGTGAGATCACCAGTATCTTAGCCAACATGGCTGCCCATTGTTTACATGTACAGAACCCCCGTCTTGGGTCTGCACAGGCGCCTTTGCATGAACCCTTTGAGTCTCACTCACCCACTCAGTTACATGTCTCATGTCTGTGATCGCCTCTGTTGTGTTCTCTGAGTTACGTAACCTTCTCACTTCCCTAAGACCATTGCAACACTGTCGTTATCACCAGGTAGCAGTGCAAGTACACTTTGAATACTGCTGCAATCAAAGGTAAGTCAAAAGAGAACCTTTAGTGTGTGAAGTAAGTGAATCTCTGAACTTGAACATCATGTGTGGTACTACCCCCTATGGAAAGCGTGGTGCAACTGATGCTGCCAGGGGCAAGGCGTAGCCTTTCCCTTGACTTGAAATTGACCCTTGTTAAGCGCCACAAGGAGGGGCAGGGACCAGGTAAGATCGCTGATGCCATAGAGCTACCCCAGTCCATGGTCTTGAGGGTGATAAAGAAATCAGATGCTGTAATTGCAGTGTCACAGAATGTACTTTCTCTTACGGCAGAACATTTATTCAGAGCAAGGGAGGCAGTCCTGGAGGAGATGGAACGTCTCTTAGTGCTGTGGGTTAATGACCTGAACCAAGCAAAGCCTTTTCACCACACATTCATCTGTATTAAGGCTTTCGATCTGTGGAAGGATCTCAGTGATAAGCAAGTATGAAGGCCAAGGAGGAGTTCAAGGCCAGCATAGATTGTTTGAGCAGTTTAAGGCCTGTGCTGTCCATGAGCATATGGCCATGCATGGTGCGGCTGCTAATGCAACCTACGTGGTGGCTGAGGCCATCTGCGTGCAGCTAAAGGCAATTATAGAGGATGGGCGATACTCTCCAAAACAGGTCTTAAACTTTGATGAGATGGGCCTGATTTGGAAGCAGATATCAAGGAAGACATCACCAGGGAAGAACCATGTAGTGTACATCAGGGTGCAAGGCAACCAAGGGCTGCTGCACCCTCCACCTTGGTGCCAGTGCAGAGGGGGACCTGAAGCCCAAGCTTCACCTAGTGGGAGAACCCCCAACCCCTGGCATGGTTCGTAAAAGTGAACTTTGGGATTATTAGCAAGAGTAACCCAAGGGCCTGGCTGATATCTGCACTCTGCAGGTCGTATTTTGCAGGATACGTGGTCCCCCTCCTGTGTGACTGTACCAGCAGGAGCATCCTTGCCATCTGTTTGCTCCTGCTGGTTGACAATGCCCTGAACCACCCTGAGGGCTTGGAGGACTGGGTGGATAATATTGATGTGGTGCATCTGCTCCCCCGACACATTGCTGCTCCAGCTCATGGATCAGGGTGTCATTGCAACCTTCAGTGCATGCTACCTCTGCCACACAATGGAGCAGGTGGTGAGGGCAGGTGACTCTGGGGTGATCAGCAGGGTGCAGCAGTTTTGGAGGGAGTACAACATCAGGCACGCCACCGACAATGTAACAGTGGTGTGGAAAGAGGTATCGCCAAGCATACTGAATGCCATCTGGCACAAGGTGTGGCTTTTGTGTGTGTATTTCTTAATCGGGTTCCCAGTTATGGAGAATATCCATTGAGACATCCTCGACCACTTGCACGTGGCAGGATTTGAGGAGGTTGACGAGGAAAATGTGCAAGAGGTCTTGGACAGCCACGTAAAGCAGCTGTCCACAGAGGAGCTCGTTGAGCTCAGGGAATTGATGGTAGAGATACAGGAAGATGACAAGGACAGGCATCTCTGTGTTCTCAATATGAAAACCTTGAAGGAGTTCTTTGCAGTAATGGACTAGGGCATTGCATTCATCTGGGACAGGGACCTGAACCCGGATAGGAGTGACTAATCCACACATTGCATCAAACAACATTTAAAGGCATACAGGGAGCTTCCGGCCACTAGGAAAAATACATTACGGCAAACCACTATCACCTCCTCCTTCTTCCCTGCCGGCAGCACCAAGTAAGACCCAGGGCCTTAAATGAGGTGTACATAAATGCAACATCTGCATCGCCTGCCTCAGTCATATCTGCCTCGTCTGTATCGTTGCCTGGGACACCTGTACACCACACAGCTACACTCTCACTCACCCTCACCATTCCACACTCCATCAGCCTCACTGCATCATGCTTTATCAGCCAGAATGCTTAACTCTCCCTTGGCCTCGTTGCATCACTCTTCATCAGTCCCAATACATAACTCTTCCTTACCCTCACAGCTTCACTCTCCCCATATCTCTTCTCCTGAGGATCTGGAGTGATCATTCAGGCCCTTCTGAAGTTCCCCAGCCTTGGGGGGTTACCCTTGGTGATGACTTGGACGAGCCTAGGACACACTGAATGTGGGTGGCAGGGATTTTGGGGGCATTTTAGAGTTTTGTGGTCAAGGGCACCCTCCCGAACTCCATTGAGTCCATGTTGTATTGACCTCAGTGTATAATAAATCATTGTGTGATACATTTTCGCTTGATGCGACCGTGTCACATAGCGAATTGTGACTGTATTTTATTGATTTATTTGTGTTGTGTCCAGACAGTTTCATTGAGTAGGTTTTGGGGGCATTTTAGGTTTTGTGGTCAAGGGCACCCTCCCTAACTCCACTGAGCCCATGTTATATCGACTTCACTATGATAAATCATTGGGTGATAGATTTTCACATGATACGACCATGTCACATAGCAAATTGTGACTGTATTTTATTGATTTATTTGTGCTATGTCCAGACAGTTTTATTGAGTTTTACCTCCTTGTTGGCCGCATTCAAGCTCTGCAGTGACAAGACGGTAAGTACATGTACTGATTTATTCTTGCTGTCTCTGAACAATTTTATGTACGTTAGGTGATACTTTTCCAACTGGAGAAATTAGATATATTTGATGTATTTTTGTACACAACTTTATTCAGCTTTGGAGATAGTTTTCATCCTGTAGGTGTTAGATAGAGCCTTCATTAATTCATTCAGTATGTGAGGCCTCTCTGAGTATATTTAAATTATATGGAAATTGCAAGAATAAACTGAAAAACATGTCACAAGATTCTGGGGGCTAACTCCTTTTGTAAAATAGCATATAATTCCTCTGTAGAGCTAATTATATTCTTCAGTACTTATTATAATTTGTCGCATTATTTTAGTTGCCACCTGAAGATTTCATTCATCTTTACCTTCTTGTTGGTGGTAGGTGGTGGTGACCATCATCCATTCATTTAACGAAGTGCCTTCTGCTTCTATCCTCATTTCTATCATTCAGTATCTATGTCTACCATCCTCTCTTTCCTTTCTGTCACTGTTTATTACTTTTTCAACTTCAGGAGGCTGTACACTGAGTGACAATCCTAATGTTTCTTGTAATCCAAGAAATCATTTACAGTGCTAAGTGGTAACCACATATTCAGATAACGGGGTGAAGTGAAGGACTTGCGCCCTTCTTAATTGGTTGGAGATACACAAATGTGACATCCATCCAGGACCAAACATCCACACTTTTCCTCCCGCCCTGCTGTTAGAAGGTGTGTGAAACTCAAAGGAACATCAGCTCTCTGCACAGAATAGATCTGCAGGGGCAGTTGCTTTTCTGTGGTTGATAGTTCTGCTCAGCCAGACAGACCAGGGTTGATTAACAACTATATCCTCTTTATTGGCTACACTCAGTACACTACTTCAAAAATAGTAGGTGTTCAGAAAACTTCATTGCTTTTAATCTTCTCGTGGTTAGGGCAACTAACTTTCTCTTGTGGCTAACACCAGATCATTAACCTGTCATGATTTGGATAACATATGTCTGTCCTGGCAAGCACTGGATGATTAATTAAACTGAAACCTTGAAGTTTGAGAGTGTTAATCCAGTCACTGTTAACCATCTGATAATTCCAGCTATTGCCAGATACAGTACTTTTATTCAGCTGAGAGTTTATGTGGTAGGAGCCTGAGAGTGATAACTCTGTTACCATTGCACCTTCTCATGGTTGGACAACTATAGTATTCTATTTCAGATAATTTGATTTAGTTGAGAGAATGTCATAAGAGCCTTAGGATGTTAGTACTGCCACCATGAACACCCTTATGGTTCAAACAACTTTCATAGTCTAATCTGTCAAATGCCAGGTGATTTAAATCTGCTGAGTGAGTCATAGAATGCTGAGAATGTTCGTACTGTCACCATTGTCCCTTTTACTGTATATCGTTACAGTATACTGTTCTGATTAGAGATGTACCGATACCAAAATTTTGACCAATACCGATACCACAAAATTGGACCGATACCAATGATACTACCGATATACCAGATTTTTTTCAGTTCAAGCGTTTGCTCCAGGATAATCTGATTGTCACTGCTGCTGCAAGAGACTGATGTTTTGTGACTTCTGTCAGGCTGAGAGTCATCTAACTTCCGTTTGTGTTCCAAATGCTTATTTTCCTCAGTCACCAGAAAGTCTTCTTTTTCAAGTTCTTGTTTATGCTTACTTTGTAAGTGTTTTCTCAAATTAGTTGTGTTGAATGTTTTTCCCTCTTTACCTCCCCTCGACTTAGTTTGCACACAACTTTTACTCCATCATCTTTAGACAATTTGAAGAATTTCCACGCAATACTTGTCTGATGTCGAGTAGCCATAATTGTGATTGTAGTGGAAAATTGTGCTGGACTTGCTCAGACAGCTAGTAGCAAGTTTTTGTGCCTTCAGTAAAGTACTCGAGCCAAACCTTTGTAAAAGAAACAACCATATTCTGCTTGTAGTAACCGTCCCGGAAACTCGTCATGCTGTAGTATTGTAATAAAAAATACGAATGAAATTAAGCAACTATACAAATCAATAAGAAAAAAATTATAAAAGCTGTGAAACTGTAACTCATGTAGGCAGAAGACTGTGTGTGGATAGTCAGGGAGGGTGGTGCTTGCCGTCTGAGGGCTGTGGCAGTGAGTCGCTGATGCGAGGGTACCAACCTGTCTCGTACATGTTCATGGTGGCAGATGTGGCTCATTACCAAAGAATGTACTGTATTACTATGCACCATGTACTCAAAATAATATGATACTAAATAACTGGATATTACCAATAATTTATTTTTCGTTCCTGTAAAACATCTAAAATCTATTTAACAGAATTACTTCCAGTGAGTGATATACTACACACTAAATTCCTTTTAAGTATTGGCAGAAAATCAGCCGATACTGATTCCGATGCCGATACTCTGAAAATGGGCTGATACCACCGATACCGATACATTGGTACATCTCTAATTCCGATTAACCCCTGCTTTTTATATATTTTTTCAATTGATTAATTATTTTCTTTCTTTTTAAGAAATCTTAGCAATCATAGGACCATAAACTGTATTTAAGGGTAGCACCAGACAAGTTTGTTCTGAGGAGAAATCCTAGCAGTCAGAGAGTAAATTAAGACTAGTGTCACTGTGCTTGGTATGGACACCCTCCCATTGGCACCTTTGGGTATGATGGTTGTGAAAATGAGCAACTTCCACAGACACACGAGTCTATAAATGTGGTGCCTGAAAACTTATACCACCCAGTAAGTGGATCTTTTTGCAATTTTGAGTTCTAATGATGACCAAAGATAATATTTGCACTTATACTTACGGGATACCCCATATATCACAATGCTTCATTCATGTTTCAGAATGATATGTGCTGTAAGAGTGCCTTATAATTTTTTTGTAGGTGTACAGTACAGCACTATACTGTATTTGCTTTATCTTGGCTTGGATTTGTGCCTTTTTATAGCTTATTTCAGATAGCTTTGTGGAAGGAAGAGACATTGCTACTGCTCTGCATATCTTCCATAGCACTACTTTATGACTGGCTTCTTAATCTAATGTTAATCTGTTCATACAGCTGAGAATTCAAGATAGAGAGATGGGAATTTTAGACAGAGTTAGAGTAAAAATGGTATAACACCATTCACAATTTTTTGCAGGAACCAGAAGACCTGATGAAAGCCCTGGTAAAGAATATTCCTCCAGAAAGTAAACTTAGTGAGGAAAAACTGGGAATACAAGTTGTACACCTAAGCTATGGCATGGGGAACCAAGATCCCATAGAAAGGGTCAGATTCTTCAGCAAAACCAGACCAAACCAGTTAAAATTCATTCGCAAAGAAGAGGTATCCACCATGCTGCCTCAGAGGTTTGTAGAGTTTGTCGTTGTTGGTACTATCTATCTATCTCTGTCTACTGCCAGACGCCTCAATCCCGCACGGGGTGGCCACAAACAAATCGCCTCCATGTCACTCTGTCCCCTGCTACTTCACTACCACGCTCCCAACCCACACCCCCCCCTCTCATACACCTCTCCACTCCATCCCTCCATCTCATCCTCGGCCTCCCCCTCCCTCTCGCCTCATCCACCTCACTCACATACACTCTCCTCGTCAGTCTTTCACTCTCCATCCTCTCCACATGCCCAAACCACCTCAACGTGTTTCTCCTAACGCTTCCCATCACATCCTCAACCACACCACAATGCTTCTTCACTTCGTCATTTGCTAGTCTGTCTCTCCATGTGACTCCCCGTGCTCCTCTCAAATAACTCATTTCCACCACTCTCACTCTTGACTTCTGTCCTTCCAACAGGGTCCAAGCTTCACTTCCATATGTTAGAGTTGGTATCACAATACTGTCATGTAACAACTTTTTCACTTCCATGCTCACCTCCCTGTTTCTTATCACTGCTTTCAACGAACCAGCAACCTTCCTTTCCTGCTGCACCCTTTCGAGCACTTCACCCTCCAGACTTCCATCCTTACTCATCACACTGCCCAAGTACTTAAATTCACTCACATTCTCCATATCTTTCCCATCCAATCTCACTGTACATTCACTGGCTTCACTTCTCTCGAAGACCATCACTTTACTCTTCCCTACATTCACCTTTAGATTCCGTTTCTTACACACACTCCCAAACTCATCTACCAAGCCTTGCAGCTCCCCTTCATCTTCGCTCAACAACACAGTATCATCAGCAAACAACAGTACAGGGAGTTTTCAAACACTGCCCTCTCTCACTAGGGTTGCTCCAACATCCACTGCCTGACCTTGTATCTCTTTTATAACCCCATCCATGTACAGATTGAACAACCGTGGAGACATGACACATCCTTGTTTCAATCCAACCTTCAAATGGAAAGATTCACTCAGTTTGCCATCCACACACACTGCAGCCTTAGCATCCTCATACATACTCGTCACTGCCTTCAACAACTTCCCATCCGCTCCATATATTCTTAATACCTTCCACAAACCTTGTCTATCCACCCTGTCATATTCTTTCTCCAGATCCATGAAGGCTGTTAGTACTGATAGCCTATAATTTTTTAAGCATTAATTCAGTCATTGCCAGTTTGTGAAGTGGTTTTTCTTGCATTGTTTAATAATTCTCTACCAGCCAGTATAGTTCTAGGTAAAATTATGCTGAAAGTTTTTGTGTACTTGAATGCAACATTGGATTGGTGTATGAAAACATCTGTTAATTTGCTCTTTTTTATGGTCACTTTTTTTGTACATAACTGAAAGGAGACCTCTTACACTGAAGGAGTTACTGTAGAGACAAGTTTTGTTCATTCCTGAGTACTGTATCCATCCATCCATCCATCCATCATCCAATCCTATGCCAGGCCATGAGAAGCATAGGAGCCCAGGGCTAGGCAAGTTGGTCCTGACATTTAAGATGAGAGTGACCATCCTCACTCATCCCTGAGTGGCATTATGTGAGCAATAAACCCCAACCATCCCTTGGATATAAGCCTGCACTGGCTCAATCCGATTGGATCACCTTAATTACCCATTAAACCACCAGGTGCTGTAATTTGGTTATATGGTTACCACCCAGTGTAGTAAATGGTTTCCTGGTGTACAGGAAACCATTTGGCTTGTCACTTAGTGTTATTCACCCATAGACTGAAGGAAGAGGAAAAAGCAAAGGAAAGAAAGACAGAGGAGGGAGTGTAAAGTCACCCATAGGCAGAAGGATGAGGAAAGAATGAAGGAAAGAAAGACAGAAGAGGAAGGAAGGAAGGGAAGGGCAGACACCCTAGAGCAGCACTGTATTGAGTGAGTGGATGGGGAGCACCCCCACCTACCACCATAATGAGGATAATATTTTGCTTATTTTCTTGGTACTGCAAAATCATCTTATTCAAGTAAGAATATATATCTTGTATGTAAGAGATGAAAAGTGTCAAGAATGTCCTACTTGTATGGAAAAAAAAAAGATGCAAGAAAAGTTCAGCCCAGTGTACAGTATCATGTATTACCACCAGGTGTATAGGTCAGTCTCTTACCCTTAATGCCTCAGTATGAGGAAATCTTTACATTTCTTGCTACCACTAAGAAATTTTGTTCAGAGTATGAAAGACTGCTGTCCAATTTGAAAAACTCTTTTAAGGTACATGACATTGGAAATAACAGCAATAAAACAAGAAGTAATTTATCCAGATTCAAGGAGTTAAACATTGTGCACTACCTAGTCTTGAGCTTCTACAATTTGAAGGGAGGAGGTATTGAAGTGGCTGATTCTGCTAATAAAATTCATTTATTAATACAGTATTGTATTGGCAAAGTCTCGATGGAAGTATTAAATTGAGCATTGAGGAAGCTGGGGTTGAGGATTGGAATGTTGGGATAGTTATGGTGATATATGTAAATGTTACAGTGTATTATTTGATTCCTTGGAACATACAGCAAAGTGTTTGAGAATAAGGTTAGAGCATATCATATACATTGTACATGTACAGTACAGCTATCATCATCATAACATTTACAGTGGACAAATTTTTTTCCTTCAGTCCAGTGAAGTACCATATTTTTATTCTATTCATGTTGTATCCAGGCTGTTTTATCTAACTTAGAATAGACTTTTTGTATTGAAAGGGTGAAAGCACTCTGTTTCTGACTTTTTCAGTTTCAAAAGTCTCTCCTGAGGTAAATCATATACTGTATTAAAGTTAGCTAGAATAAAATAAAGAATGCATCATTAGATTAAAGAAGTGGAAGTGATAAGTCTGATATGTTATGCATAGTTAATCAAGATTCAGATTTGATAGAGTTTTTCTTGATTTCTGTCAGGATTATTCTCAGCACAGTGCCTTTCCTTATACTGGTAGCTTTCCCTGGCAGATGGTATTGTTTACTTTAAGATGGCACTATTTACCTGAGTAACCTGGGGAAGTTTAATAATCTCTTTGATAGTTTAGAGTTTGATATCTTGCAAAGTTAACTCTTGATTTGTTTGAGTGAATAATTTCTTTTTATCTTGTTTCTCAGGTTCCAAGAGATTGTGTTCCGACTAGTGTGCAAGACTGATGAGGAACAGGCCTTTAAAGATGCTCGCAGTACTTTTACTGCAGCCTGCAAGGAACTTAACCTGAAGGATCCAGCGGTTAGAATCTTAATTGCATTGTGTACCGGGTTTCAGGAAACCTTTAGGCTTGTCACTCAGTGTAGAGCCACCTGAAGAAGAAAAGAGTAGTAAACATGACAGAAAGGGAAAGGGAAAGGTAGAAAGAGAGGAGGGCAGATACACAGAGAGAGAGAGAATGAGAAAAGGGAAATAAGTAGGCAACACTGCACCAAGTGAGTGGATGATGGTCACCACCCTGCCACTAACATGGTGGTGGTATATGGAGGGGAGGGGGGGGAGACATGGGTGTGGCCAGTTGGTCAAGTATTAACAGACCATTTCACATCCCATAATTTTAACCATGTTGGTTTATGACCATTTGTTGTAATGAAAAACTTAGTTGAAAAAAGAAAAAATACAGAGTGGTGGCAATGAGGTAAGAGATATGAGAGGTTACTGATGAATCAGTATCTGCTCTTTCACTTAAAGTTGCTCACAGTTCACCATAAAGTTGTTTTGATGTCAGAGGTTAGTTTGTGTGTGTGTCTGTGTTTTAACCCCTTTATCATAGACAAAAAACCATGTCTCATTTAAAATTGCTTCACTTCAAGCAGCGTTTTACCAGTACACACACACACACACAAACCAGTTTTGTCTGATTTACAGTATTGGTTTGTATGGCATACAAGGACCGATTGCACTTTTACTGAAGATGTACGAGTGTTATACATGTCCATCGTAACAGTTCACTAATAATTAAAACATTGTATAGATGTTTTCTATAGTTCACAGATTTACTTATACATGTAATACATTTATTACCTGTATATATGGTGACCTTGGTTAGCAGATTGACATATAAACAAGAATTTTAGATGAATTTTAGATGTTTGTCTTGGTTAACATATTTACAGATATATACCTTGGTTAACAGATTGACTCCTGGCCGAGCATCCTTACACCAGTGAAGCACAATTCTTCCGTTTCCTCCATGTGCCCCAGTTCCACTCAGCCTACCTCGACAGCAGCTCGAGAACTCAACTTTGTCTTTCAACCTGAAAACTAACATTGACTAGTCTCGACTATTTCTGCTTGATGGTACTAGACTGCAGCCACATCTTTAATGCTAAGTCATGGTTGCATCAGATTTGATGAGCCTAGTTATGAGGTAGGAATGAGTATTTGATTACTGGAACAGTTTGTTTTAACCTGATAGAACCAGACCGCTACCACTACTGTAATTTTGATTCTTGGTTGCATGAAATTCATTCAGCGTTAGGTATTGAGTATGAATAAGTCTTCTTTGTTACTTGTCAAACTGACCTGGGAATCTGACTCCATTTATCATCTGTGGATTAGGGATCTTTTATCAGGTTAGAACAGATGTGCTATTGTCAGTATTTTAACCCCTTAGGGTCGGGCATTGTTTGTAGAATTGACAGTCAGGAGCTCGCATTTTTTTTCCCAAAAATAGGTGATATTTTAAAAATCACTCCTATGAAAACTAATAAATCTATCATAAACATCTTTTTGCCCAGCAAAATACAAATTTTTAGCTTTAAAGTGAATGGTGTTCCAATATCCTATGATTATTTATTGGAGAGTAATGGCTGAGAACATAATAGTGTCCGAGGAGAGGCTTTTTTTCCAACACACAGATGCTGAAAATAGGCCATTTTCAAAAGCCATTTTTTAAAAAACTGGTAGATCTATCAAAATAATGTTGACGTATAAGAAAGTACTAACCTTAAGCTTCAAAATGACGTGTTGGTGTCGTGACTCATACAATGGCACTCATGTTTAAATTTATGGTGCACAGTGCTAAATGTTCTGGAATGAGGATCAGCATCCCCATAAGACACGTTCCTGAACAAGGACCGACCTTTAGGGGTTAATAGATGCAGTATTGCCAGTATATTAATATATGCTTTGTGGAGAGTTGTTATACATAATTTTTGGAACCCTTTTATTCCAATGGGTCTGTTTTTGTTCAATTATTGCTACTGCCAGATGACTATTTAGCATAGGGGTCTCTTCTTTAATGGGAGGGGCTAAATATAGTTTTCACTGACCCCATCACTTTACTCATTTTATTCTAACTTGATCTAAAACTGCTTTCATATCATTTTGAATGCCGAGCTGTAGCAAAAGAACACCACTAGAATATGATGCTATTCATGAAGAAGAGCTACAGAAAGGATGAAGAGCCTTAGCAT
>JAGKTI010027762.1:0-13164 GCA_018397915.1 Birgus latro | reverse complement strand
TTATGCACTAAAATATGGGATACAAAGCATCAAATAAATAAATTGTTACCAGAAAAAGAGTTAGGTATGGCAAAGGCGTTCACTTCACCAACAGCACCGGTCATTCTTGACCCTAACCTAACCTAACCTAAATCAGAAAACCACCTACCTACCTCCCTACCGGACATGCATAACACTTAATTAAGACCCGATACACATAAATAATTGGCACAGAGCATGAATTAATCGAATTTTAACCCCAAAATGATGAATTTGAGGTGAGTAAGGCAGGGGTGTTCATGAGTTGGCAGCTTAGTGTAAGTATCGGACATGGCAGTCACTATGAAAATCATCATTTCTCACATCTTATGCACTAAAATATGGGATACAAAGCATCAAAATAAATTGTTACCAGAAAAAGAGTTAGGTATGGCAAAGGTGTTCACTGTTCACCAACAGCATCAGTCATTCTTGACCCTAACCTAACATAACCTAAATCAGAAAACCATCTACCTACCTCCCTACCGGACATGCATAGCACTTATTTAAGACCTCATTCACATAAATAATTGGCACAGAGCATGAATTAACCGAATTTTAACCCCCAAATGATGAATTTGAGGTGAGTAAGGCAGGGGTGTTCGCCAGCTGACTACATAATGAACGTAAGGAAGAGACATGATTATTACTGAGAAAATCACCATTTCACAGCCTGTGCACTCAAATATGGGACTCAAAGCATGAAGTAGATAAAATGTAACCAAAAAATTATGATTTAGAGGTGTGTAAGGCAAAAATGCTCACCAGTTGACTAGATAGTGAACGTATGTAAAAGACATGGTAATCACTGAGAAAATCACCTCTTTCACAGCCTGTGCACTCAAATATGGGACACAAAGCATGAAGTAAATAAAATGCAACCAGAGAATGAGGATTTAGAAGTGATTATGAAAAATATTTAGTAGTTGACAATGTTTACTTATATGTCCATGATTGTTGTTTACTCCTTGTTTACCCCCACCTCTAAGGTTTTTACAGTGGTCATAATTGCTCTTGAAGCATGTCCAGTAATCCAGTGTTTAACTACCCTTAATCCTTAGCAGTGTGACTTTTGATTATTTAAACAAGAACAAAAATACCGCAAACGATCGGACAGCTGTCCACTGTTCACGGGAGTTGAGACAGAACTAGTAGGAGGGGGATTGGGCGGGAAGGGAGCTAGTCTGCGCGCGCGGGAAATTCAGACTGATGCTGTCGGAAAAAATCGGATTTTTTTTTTTTTTTTTTTCAATTTTGGGGTTTCGGCCATCAGCCCACGATGTCCGAATAGTGATGTAACCGGATAGTGGTCGTCTGGATAGTAGATTGATTACTGTAACTCACTAAAACCGACAAACAAAATCTGAAAATCATCAAATATACGTCTGGCAAAAATCAGACTTTGTAAACTGTACCCCAAAATGACAATGTTCACCCCACCTGTGACTAAAACACATTAATCTAAATCTAAAAACAGTTTATTAATCAACCCAAACACACAATTTTAGTCTAAAATATCATCATAATTAAAAATCAAAATTCATTGTTAAACTGGGGTTTGGCCATTGTTAGGTGGGGTTTGGTGGCATTTTTACCCCCATCACTAAGCTGGGGTATCGCATCTAGGGATATCGTATATCGAGATATTCCTGTAGATTTATTAATCTCAGCCGATTCATGGATCAGTCTTGGGTTGTTTCTTATGATTTCTTTCACTTCTCTTCTTATGCTTTTTGCTTCAACCTTGTTATTTCTCTCCTGCTTGACTTATGCAACCTCTGCATATGTACTTTGTACTTCCTCATCATTTCATTATCTTCTCCTCAATATCAGTGCTCCGATCTCTCAGAGTACCTGCTTGCCTTATTATATCTGCATAGTTTTTGAATTCCACCAAAACTCTCTTTTGGCTGACTACTGCACTCCCAATTTTGTTTGACTTCTTTTTCAGAGTGCTCACCTCCGCTGACAGCTCATGTATTGTTCTGTCTTTTCTGTTTAATTCCTTTACTAAATCCTCATTTTTTCCCTTCTGTTTGTATAGTTCTTTTCTAATTTGCTGTATTTCCTGTTGAAAGTTTTCTATTTCCTATTGAAAGTTTTTTTTCCAGTTTATTTACTTTCTCGACTAATTTATTATATGTTTCCATTTCACCCAGTTGTGGGTAGAAGTCATCATTCTGTTTTCTACTTTTATCCTTTCTTTTACCTATTAAAGGCACTTCTGGTAGTTACGCCATGTAACAGAAAGATAATTTTTACTTACAACACTGCTGGCATCTCACTGCTACCCATCGGTGGTGAGGCAACACCCATGATATTTTGCTGTAGCTAAGTGAATTCCTTGGAAGTTTTGATTTTTCGATATATACTGTACTTCCTTTGCTCTTCACATTTTTGCTTATAATTGCTCTGTGATATTAAATCCTTCTTACTCTAGCCTAGTATAGAGCTTGACCCACCATACTGTAGATACATTTACAAGTAGGTAGATATGCCAACTTGCAGAATGCAGCTCCTTCGCATCTACTCCCTACTGTGTCTCCTGTGTTGTGTGTGTGTGTGTGTGTGTGTGTGTGTGTGTGTGTGTTTACCTAATTGTATTTACCTAATTGTGATATACAGGAAATGAGCTACGCTCGTGGGGTCCCGTCTCTGTTTCTCAATAAGTCAAATTTTGCTTTAAACTCGTTTCAGTTTTTAGACTGGACGATCTCTTTGTCCAGTCTATTCCACAGGTCTGTGCCTCTATATGGAAAACTATATTTCTTGATGTCCTTCAAGCAGCGTGGCTTCTTCAGTTTCAGACCATGTCCTCTTGTTGCTCTCTTATCCCATAAAAACAGATCTTCTCTATCAATTTTATCTACTCCCATCATGGTCCTGAACACTGCAATCATGTCACCCCTCTTTCTCCTTTCCTCTAAGGATGGCAAATCCAGCCTTTCTAGCCTCTCACTATATGACAGATCTGCCAGACTGGGGACCATCTTGGTTGCTGTTCTTTGTATTTTCTCAATCTTGTTTATATCTTTCTTTTTGTGTGGGGACCACACTACTGCTGCATATTCTAAACTGGGGCAGATCATGGCCACTATCAGTTTTTTCATCATCTCTTCATTCATGTAATGAAATGCCACTCTTATGTGTTCATGTATGTGTAGTATGTACTGTATATGCATGTTAATGTGTTTATCAGTTTGTATATGTATGCATCTGTTTGTGTGTATTTTTATGAGGTTTGTTCAGAAAGTATCTAACCTTAGGCTCTAAAAAATTAAATAGCAAGCCTGTTGAGCTAGGACTTTAATACCCCTCAAAGCATGTCCTTTCTGACCCGAGATATGTAGCCCAGCATTCTTTCCACTGCCTGAAATATTTTTCAGAGTCAGTTTTACGTGTCTCATGCAGGTGCTTCATCATATTCATCGTGATCCTTTCTCTTGGATGAACATTGCTCTAGACATGTTGGAGTATGCAAATTGCAATCCAGGCTTTCTGAAGACTGTTATCACTGGAGATGAGACCTGGGTGTGTAGGTATGACCCAGAAACCAATGCACAGTTGTCCCAGTGGAAGCATGCAGGGTCATCTCCTTCAAAAAAAGCACAGCAGGTCTGCAGCAAGGTGAAATGCACTCACATGTTGGCAATTTTTTTTGACTACTGTGGTGTTGTGCATCATGAATATGCACCAGGTCAGACTGTCAGCAAACATTACCACTGTGATGTTATCCATTGTCTTTGTGATGCAGTTCGGCTGAAGAGACCAGACCCTTGGAAAGCAGCCAGTTAGGGCCTGCACCATGACAGTGCCCCTGCTCATTCATAACTGATTCAGGAATTTTTGGCACAGCATCCCACAGGTTTGCCAGGTCCCCCTACTCATAAGACATGGCTTCCTGCGACTTTTGGTAATTCCCCTAGCTCAAAACCCCTGAAGGGTTCCCAGTCTGAGACAAGAGAAGAGATCATGATGAATTTGATGAAGCACCTGTAGGAGATACCAAAAATTCACTTTGAGAAATGTTTCAGGTAGTGGAAGGAATGCTGGTCTACATGTGTCAAATCAGAAGGTGCCTACTTTGAGAGGGATTAGTGCCCTAGCTCAACAGTTCCCCCCCCAAGGGCCTAAGGTCAGATAATTTCTGAACAATCCTCGTGTGTGTGTGTGTGTGTGAGAACAAAATAAACAGCGAGCTCAGTGCATGAGGCCTGGGGTGGCCGTTGTTTACGATATTGTTTTTGGCCTAACATTATAATACATTAATTCCTTGCTGCAGCATATTGATAGCCATATTATATATATTTTCTTACATATCCTAGTGTTTTATGTTTGTATAAGAGTAGTGTGACCAAGAGTGTTAGGTATGAGGTTAGCTTGAGATGTAATTGCCAATTAAGAATGATTTTTTTTTTTTTTAATGCAAGGAAGAAGGAACCAAAGACCATGGGTCTGCATACTGTTCCTTCCAAGAAAAAACAAAAAACAATATGAAAGAGAGCCAAATTCAAGATCCATTCATTTCGAGATGCCTGGACACACTGCATTTGAAAGACTGGAGATCATAGGAAGTACAGTGCTTCCTCCAATTTTGCGAAAATATGGTCGACAAAAAACCTCGCAAAATCGAAATTAGCAAAGTTTAAACAATTAAATATATGCAATAAAGGTAAATTGGTCGATATCACCCCAAGGTAAGTACTTTTTCCCACTCTTTCTCTCGACTCTACCTCTTAATTTTATGATGATAAATGAAACAAACATGGACTGATGTATTGTACAGTAATATTATTATGAAAACATCATAGGTAAGAAACATAAAAAAGAAAAAAATACATATTTACACTGATGTGAAGACTGGCGTGGGGTACGGGACTGGTGGCAGGGCAAGGCTTGGTTGCGACTACTGTGGTGTAAACAAACGTGGCGGGGCGGCAGAACACCGAACTAGGAGGCACAGTACGCCCAGCGAACCACGACGTCACTACTCCGCGTAGCAAAGTAGTGCGGGAAGACGACTTTCCCACCACTCGACCTCGCAAAGTGTGTGATCGCTCGCAAAGTTCATAAATGTTAAAACATAAATGACTTGGAACTACCTCGCAAAATTGGTGATTCGCAAAGTTAAAGTTCGCAAAGTTGAAGGATGTACTGTAGGGAACACAGACAGAGGAAGACAGTTCCAGAGTTGACCAGTTGCATAAATGAAGGACTGGGAGTAACGGTTAACTCTTGCATTAGAGAGTTGGACAGAAAAGGGATGAGAGTTTGTTGCTAGACGGGTACTACGTGCCCATCGTAGCGGTGGAGGGATGCAAGCAGACAGTTCAGAGGAACAGTGACCGTTGAAATAGCGATAGAAGAGAGATAAAGATGCAACAGTGTGACGAAGAGGCAAAGGTTGAAGGGAATCAGTAAGAGGAGGAGAGTTAATGAGATGAAAAGCCTTTGACTCCACCCTATTGAGAAGAGCTGTATGTGGAGAGCCTCCCCACACATGAGAATTGTACTCCATACAGGGGCAAATAAAACCAGCGTACAAGGTCAACAACTGTGCAGGAGTAAAGAAAGTTCAGGGATGGGCTGGGTAAGGGTATGGGGAAGGGTTGGGGGCTGGGGTAGAGGCAGGTAGAGCTCGTTTTGTTCTCCCCTCGCCTCTTCCCTGGGTATACAGAGGTGAGATGGGGGCACCCCTGAGCAAAAATTAGTGCTCTTGAGTGTTTGTGGAGTGAGGAGGAGATGCAAGGGTGTGCAAGGAACAGCATGGTGGAATGATGAGGTGAAACGAGCTGTGGAACAAAAGAAGAAGGCATATAGTGAATGGCTAGCAAGCAGAGGTAGGGGAGATGAGAGAGAGACGAGAGAGGTATATGTGAGGTGGAGAAGAGAGTTGAAAAGATTGGTGAAGGAGAGTAAGAAGAAAGTGGATGAGGAGTTTGGGAGGAATCTGAGTGTAAAATGGAGGGAGAGTAAGAAATTGTTTTGGAAGGAGGTAAAGAAAGTATGACAGTGTGAAAGGGGAAATAGTAGGGGAGTGAAAGATGGGAATAATAGACTGCTGGTGGAGATGAGAGAAAAATTGAGGAGATGGAAGGAGCACTTTAGGATTTGTTGAATGTAGAGAGTGAGAGCAGAGCGAGGATAAGTGATTGGGGAATGGCTGGGAGAAGAAGAGGTGAGATGAGGGAGGAAGAGATCAGTAGGGCGGAAGTAGTGGAAGCATTGAAGAAGATCAAGATGGGAAAGGCCCCAGGAATTGATGGAGTGTGTGGTCAAATGCTGAAGTATGGGGGTGAGATTGCTGTGGAATGGATGTGGAAGTTGTGTAGATTGGCTTGTGAAGAGGGAAGGGTTCCAGATGACTGGAAATCAGGTATAATTGTTCCTTTATATAAAGGAAAAGGGGAGAGAGAAGTATGTGGTAACCATAGGGGTATTTGCCTTCTAGAAGTATGTGGTAACCATAGGGGTATTTGCCTTCTAGAAGTATGTGGTAACCATAGGGGTATTTTCCTTCTTAGTATGACTGGAAAGATATATGGTAGAACACTTATTGACAGGGTTAGGCATATAACAGAGGAGTTAGTTGGAAAAGAACAAGGGGGATTTAGGAAGGGAAAAGGATGTGTAGATCAGATATTTGTTCTAAGATGTTTAGTGGAGAAGTATCTAGAGAAGGAAAAGAAAGTGTATGCTGCCTTCATGGACTTGGAGCAAGCCTATGACAGAATAGATAGGCAAGGTATGTGGAAGGTATTAAGAATATATGGAATGGAGGGGATATTGTTGAGTTCTGTGAAGAGCATGTATGAAGGAGCTAGGGCTACTGTGCGAGTGTATGGTGAGCTAAGTGAGTTCTTTGATCTGAATGTGGGACTGAAACAGGGTTGTGTGATGTCTCCATGGCTGTTTAATATATACATGGATGGGGTTGTAAAGGAAGTGCAACGTAGGTCAGTGGATGTGTGGGTGGCTCTGATGAATGAGGGCGGGATGTGGAAGATTCCGGTGTTGTTGTTTGCTGATGATACAGTATTGTTGCGTGAAGATGAAGGGAAATTGCAAGGTTTGGTGAATGAATTTGGGACTGTGTGTAAGAAAAGGAATCTGAAAGTCAATGTGAACAAGAGTAAAGTTATGGTGTTTGAGAGGAATGAAGTCACATAAGGCACAGTGAGGTTGGATGGTGAGGATATGGAGAATGTGAGTGCATTCAAGTACTTGGGCAGTGTGATGAGTAAGGATGGAAGTTTTGGGGATGAAATACTTGAAAAGGTACAGCAGCGAAGGAAGTTTGTTGGTTCATAGAAAGTGGTGATGAGAAATAGGGAGGTGTGTATGTAAGTCA
Organism: Birgus latro; assembly: GCA_018397915.1. Classification (NCBI taxonomy): domain Eukaryota; kingdom Metazoa; phylum Arthropoda; class Malacostraca; order Decapoda; family Coenobitidae; genus Birgus; species Birgus latro. The sequence continues at coordinate 5,795 of JAGKTI010027762.1, read as the reverse complement.
AGAAGTCACTGCATGATAGTATTGTGATCCCTACCCTGATGTATGGAAACGAGGCATGGACCTTGCTAGAGGGTAACAAGTCACGAGTGTGAGCAGTGGAAATGAGTTATTTGAGAGGAGCATGTGGCGTGACATGGAGGGACAGGTTGACGAATGAAGAAGTGAAGGAACGTTGTGGGGTGGATGTGGGTGTGGTTGAGAAGATTAGGAGAAATTCACTGAGGTGGTTTGGACATGTGGAGAGAATGGAGAATGAAAGACTGACTAAGAGGGTGTATGCAGGTGGGGTGGAGGGAGGGAGAGGGAGGGGAAGGCCGAGGATGAGGTGAAGGGATAGAGGAGAGGTATATGAGGGAGGGGGGAGTGAACTGCGGGGAGGGAAGGCAAATGGTGGGTAACAGAGTGACTTGGAGGCGTTTTGTCTGTGGCCACCCTTTGCGGGATTAGGGCGTCGGGCTATATATAGATAGATAGAGCGTACATATACAGTAAAACCTCACTATAACGGACTTATTGGGGCTCAGACCATTCCGAAAAATGCGAAATTCCGATAAAAGCGACATTTGGACTTCCCCCTGCTAATCCGGACTTTTTCCGATGTGTCAGACATTAGTCCAGATCAAATGAATGGTTTTTAAACTATTTTTACTACCATTTTGGTACTGTACTGTGTTATAACTTCACTACATTAATCAGATGGTATAATATATATAATAATACTGTACTGTGCACTGATAAGCATGTCTTTTATTCACCTTATTGTGGTAAACATAGCTGAAGTGGTCCGGACTACTTCTGGCTTTATCGGACTTTTTCCGATATACATGTATAGGAACTTAGTCTGGTAGCTCCTCGAGTCCGATAAAAGCGAATTCTGGTCTATTGAAGTCCGTTATATTGAGATGTTACTTTACTGAGTAGTACATACAGTATAATTATAATCATACTCACCTAGCATTGGCACCGCCACAAAAGCCACAAAGTCAGCCATGACTCATAACTAGAGTACAGTAGTCAGAGCAGTAGGGCATGGAGCCCTGAGGAGGTCACAGCACTACAGCAACAAATGAGGCACAGAGGGGGGGCGGGGTTGATGGTTGGCCTGGCACATTGGGTGGGCTGCTCCTGCATGCATTGTGATTGACTGACTTGTATGGCCGTGTTGCAGGGTCTGCCCACGCGCCGATTGGGTCCTGTGTCTAAGCTTGATATTGCCTAATCTTGCCAGGTACTGTATTTTAATAGAGCCAAGCAAAAAGCACCAGCTATTGCATTGGGCCAGATATTGTGACAATTGATAATTGAGAGATTACTGTATAAGAATTAAGACATGGATACCCAGATAAATGTTGTCTAAAGTTCAGATTTTTCAAAAGTTAAAGTACTTTGCAGACACAAGCACTTTGACTTATAGAGGTTGCATAGTGTGTGTGTGTGTGTGTGTGTGTGAACAATGCAAATAGCTCTGAATCACTTTTAACCTGAAACATGTAAATAATTGGGAAATAGAATGTTTTTTTGTTGATGCAATAAATGCTGAAAATTTTTGGTAAACAGTTTCATTTCTCCAATGTCATTTTTTCGCACAGTGGATCAAAACTTTACATGACCTTGTTATGTTGGCATTCCTCTAAAGCCTGAGCCCAACAGAAACTGAATCCATGCAACAGTTTGGGGGCTATGGACCTTTGAGTTGGAATTATTGGTGTCACAGTAGAGTTACTGTGTTTTACCTTATATATATACAGCATATCCTGTTGATAGACAAGGTATGTGGAAGGTTTTAATAATATATGGAGTGGAGGGGAAATTGTTGAGTGCTGTGAAGAGTATGTACGAAGGAGCTAGGGCTACTGTGCGAGTGGATGGTGAGCTGAGTGAGTTCTTTGATCTGAATGTGGGACTGAAACAGGGTTGTGTGATGTCTCCATGGCTGTTCAATATATACATGGATGGGGTTGTAAAGGAGGTGCATGGTAGGTCAGTGGATGTGGGAGTGGCTCTATTGAATGAGGGTGAGATGTGGAGGATTCCAGTGTTGTTGTTTGCTGATGATACAGTATTGTTGAGTGAAGATGAATAGGAGTTGCAAGGTTTGGTGAATGAATTTTGGGTAGTGTGTAAGAAAAGGAATCAGAAAGTTAATGTAAATAAGAGTAAAGTTATAGTGTTTGAGAGGAATGAAGTCACAGAAGGCACAGTGAGGTTGGATGATGAGGATATGGAGAATGTGAGTGCATTCAAGTACTTGGGTAGTGTGATGAGAAAGGATGGACATTTTGGGGATGAAATACCTGAAAGGGTACAGCAGCGAAGGAAGGTTGTTGGTTCACTGAAAGCGGTGATGAGAAATAGGGAGGTGAGTATGGAAGTCAAGAAGTCACTGCATGATAGTATTGTGATCCCTACCCTGACATATGGAAGTGAGGCATGGACTTTGCTAGAGGGTAACAAGTCAAGAGTGAGAGCAGTGGAAATGAGTTATTTGAGAGGAGCATGTGGCGTGACATGGAGGGACAGGTTGATGAATGAAGAAGTGAAGGAACGTTGTGGGGTGGATGTGGATGTGGTTGAGAAGATTAGAAGTACACTGAGGTGGTTTGGACATGTGGAGAGGATGGAGAATGAAAGACTGACTAAGAAGGTAGGGAGGGAGAGGGAGGGGAAGGCTGAGGATGAGGTGGAGGGATAGAGTTAAGATGTATATGAGGGAAGGGGGAGTGAGCTGGGGGGAGGGTAGGCAAATGGTGGGTGACAGAGCGACATGGAGGCGTTTTATCTGCGGCCACCCTTTGTGGGATTATGGCGTCAGGCTATAGACAGATATCCTATTGAGACTCGGGTTTGCTGTGGGTGGGGTGTTTCTTGAAGGGTATTTAGTGTACCACCCTCTCTTGATTGATAGGTCTGAAGCCATGAGTTCCCTCTCGAATTAGCTGTTGAGAATGCATAGTTTTGTCTATTCTGCTGGACCTGCATTCTCAGTGGGATATTAATGCCATGTCTAATGTTGTGGTTTTGTTGTTGAGTAACATTGGTCTGGCTGAGCAGACTCTTCAACTGCTGGTAAGCAGCCACCCCTGCAGGGCATCCCATGCAGTACACAGTACAACCTCCTAGTATGCGCCAATTTCGACGACCGAGGTGCTCGCTTACTAGGAATTTACATACTAGGGCCTTTGGGTCGGGCCTTTGGAATGTTTACCCCCCTTTATCTTACCGACTATGAACTACAAAAACAAGCACCAAAGCAAGCCTGAGGAGAGCAAATCACCCAGGGGGTTTAGGGTGGGTTCGTGGAATGTGGGAAGTTTGAGGGGAAGAGCAGGGGAAGTCGTTGAGGTATTCAGTAGGAGGTGGGTGGATGTGGCATGTTTGCAGGAAGTCCGTTACAGGGGTGGATCAGCCAGAAAGATTGTTGGGAAGGATTGCTACTATAAGTTGTTTTGGCAGGGGGGAACTGACGGATATGGGGGTGTGGGTGTGTTGGTTGCAGAGAAATGGGTGGAATATGTCATGAATGTTATGAGAGTAAGTGATAGGATATTAGTAGTGAAAATTTTGATCGGGCAGAAAATGATTTCCGTTATATCGGCATATGCTCCACAGGTAGGATTGGATGACGCAGAGAAGGATAGATTGGGATGATTTAATACGTGTAGTGAGTGGTATGGGTGATGATGAGGTAGTGGTTCTGGGAGGGGATTTAAATGGTCATGTGGGTGAAGCAGCTCAAGGTTATGAAGGAGTCCATGGAGGATGTGCATATGGTGTGAGGAATGCAGAAGGGGAAAGAATACTCGAGTTTGGGGAGGCTGTGGACATGATTGTGTGCAACACACATTTTAGGAAAAGAATGAGTCAGTTGATTATGTGCGAGTCCAGGGGAAATAGTAGTCAGATTATTTTCTGGTCAGGAGGGTTGATAGGAGATTAGTAAGGGATGTTAAAGTTATAGGAAGCTAGGAGTGTGTGCAGCAGCACAAACTGTTGATTTGTGGCATGGTGCTTAAGGAACGAGTGATGAGGAGGAGGACATATGTACCTAGGAGGAAAATATGGAATCTGGTGAGTCGGTTGGTTATGTACGAGTCTGGGGGAAATAGTAGTCAGATAGATTATTTTCTGGTCAGGAGGGTTGATAGGAGATTAGTGAGGGATGTTAAAGTTATAGGAAGCTAGGAGTGTGTGCAGCAGCACAAACTGTTGATTTGTGACATGGTGCTTAAGGAACGAGTGATGAGAAGGACTTATGTACCTAGGAGGAAAATATGAAAGCTGGGAAACCAATCAATAAGGGATGCCTTTTATCCTGAGATGAGGAGAGTGGTGGCTGAACAGGAAGCCGTAGATAGAGGCGTTAATGAACAGTATAGAGCCCTTAAGAACAACCTCTTGAGAGTTACCGATGCAATATGCAATTGGACAAGAGGCCCACCAAGACATAAAGTAACTTGGTGATGGGTTGAGGGTGTAGAAGCTGCAGTTAAGGAGAAAAGAAGGCTTTTCCGGGAATGGAAGAATGGTGGTAACAGGGAGGAGTACTTGGCTGCCAAGCGCAGGGCTAGAAGAGAGGTATACCGGGTTAAGTCTGAGTCACGGAGACTTTTACTTGATACTCTAAATCATGGAGAAAGGAAAAATATGATTTTTAGGGTGGCATATCAGGTGAAGAGGGATAATCGGGACATTGTAGATGAGCAGTGTGTGAAGAATGATGATGGAAGGGTAGTGGTGAACAGTGAGGATATTAAAGATGCATGGAGATCTCATTATAGCCGATTGTTGAATGAGGAGTTTGATTGGGATAGAGAAGGTTTGGAACCAGCTGATCCAGTGTTTGGCTCTTGGCCTTTGATTGACGCTGCTACTGTGAGTCAGGCAATAGGCAGGATGCGAGTGGGGAAGGCGGCAGGTGTGTCTGGGTTGACTGCCGAAATGTTGAAGGCCTCAGGAGATACTGGGGTGAGATTAGTCACTGACCTGATAAATAGGATTATATATGAGTGTGTTGTCCCAGATGATTGGCTGAAGAGTGTAATTGTAAATATGTACAAAGGAAAGGGTAATGCCCTGGAAAGGGGAAATTACAAAGGTATAAAGCTCTTAGATCAGATAATGAAAGTAATGGAGAGAGTTCTAGAAGGTATGATTAGAGAAAGAGTGAATATCGATGAGATGCAGTTTGGGTTTATGCCAGGCAGGGGGACCACTGATGCCATATTCATTGTTCGACAGCTTCAGGAAAAATATATTGGCAAGAAAAGGGAATTGTATTTTGTTTTTGTTGATTTGGAAAAGGCCTTTGACAGAGTCCCTAGAGAGGTGGTGAAGTGGGCAATGAGAAAGCTATGGTTGGAAGAGTGGCTGGTTAGGATGGTTATGGCCATGTACATGGGTGCTCGCACCCAGGTAAAAGTGAATGGAGCTTTGAGTGATGAGTTTTCCGTGAATGTTGGTGTGCATCAGGGGTCAGTTTTGAGTCCCTTGTTGTTTATCATGGTGCTTGACGTGACTTCAGAGATGGACTCCCATGGGAGATGTTGTATGCTGATGATTTGGTGTTGATTGCGGAGAATGAAAAGGAGGCGGAGGAAAGATTTAAGAAGTGGAGAGATGGTATGGGGTACAGGGGCTTAAGGGTGAATGCAGATAAAACAAAAGTGATGATATCTAGGGTTGGTGGCGGTACAATCAGAGAAGAGGGAGAGTGGCCATGTGCAGTTTGCCACAAGGGTGTGGGAAGCAATTCCATCTTGTGTAGTGTTTGTGATAAGTGGGTGCACAAGAGATGT
>JAGKTI010027761.1:0-13164 GCA_018397915.1 Birgus latro | reverse complement strand
AATCAAAACAGGCAGGGCACAGTGTGAATCAAAACAGGCAGGGCACAGTGTAAATTAAAACAGGCAGGGCACAGTGTAAATTAAAACAGGCAGGGCAGTGTAAATCAAAACAGGCAGGACACAGTGTAAATCAAAACAGGCAGGGACCAGTGTAAATCAAACAGGATGTGAAGCTTTTAAGTTATGCTGGAAACTGAGGTATATCCGAAATCAAGTTAGGTTAAGTTACACTGAATTTTTGGGCATGTCATTTAGTAGGTACTGGAAGGGGAAAAAAAATGGTTGAAAGCATAGTGGTTCCTCTGCCAGCTAATTATTCATGAGGACTGGCTGAGTATGAAAACAGAACCATCGCTCGAAATACATGAAACTGCATACATTTTGCTCTTGTGGTACGCGCGTGTGGAGAGAATGGGTGAGGAAAGGAGTGAAAAGGGGGATATGTGTGGGTTTGAAGGTGGAAGTCGACCGAATTGTCTGAATGAAGTACTGAGAGACACGTAACAGGGATTTGGTACGCCTTTGTTGACAGCCTGGGGATTGACAGAGATGTATGTGAAGCGCGCGTCTTAAAAAAATTACTAAATAAATAAAATTGCAGATGTTTTAGCTTGTGAGAAGGAGCCAGGATTCCAGGGGTTTAAATGATGTGTGGATGACTGTGTGGCCCATCCTGTTACTAGTTCTCCCAGTCTTTTACCTCTTTCCTTGTTTCTCAATCCTAACTCACCTTATTCTTAGATGGTGGTGTTAGGACAATGATTTTGATGAATTTATTTATTTTTTATTTTGTTTTATTATTATTATTATGCACGTCAGAGAAACCGTACTCTGTCACATCTCCAGCATCATAGCCTGAGGGAGACTGACCCGGATTCTACTGATTTTGGGAGGCCAGTTATCCCCTCTCCTAGTTAGTTTACTTCCGCATATACCAGGTTAATGCTCACTGGTATGCTATTTTTACAAGTTACTTGAAGGGTATAAATTACTGGAGAATATCAGGACCGAATATTATGTCAAGTCGCTATGAAAGAAGTGTTAAAGGTCTCCTAAACCAGCGTCAGTGCGGTTCTGTGTGGCGGGTAACTGATACATTGAACTAATGCGCTACAACAGTTTGGTTTTCGTTTTTTTTGCAGCGTATTTCCCGTAGCTCATTGCCAGAATAAGACAATGCTACGGCCCTGCATTCTCTCCACAGCACTTCTTCGTGACTAGCACCGTACTCTGGTGTTAATCTTTTCTTAGAGCTCAGTATACAAGATGGAGAGATTGCAGTTTTAAGGAAAGTTAAGGTGAACTGAGTATAGTTATCGGTTTGAAATAATAACTGTCTCGGCTCCGACATGACAGGGATAATTTGACCTACAATTGCCATCTCCGTCTTGAATGCTGAGCAAGAGATTAGCGCTGGAATATGTTGCTAGTCACGAGAAATTATGGAAAGCTTGTAGGGCCATAGTACTGTCTTGTTTTGTCACTGGCCTACGGGAAATAAGTATAAAAAGGAAGAAAATTTTATATGTGGTTATAAAGCCGTAACTTGGTCTTATTCTGCCACTGAGCAACGGGAAATATGTTGTAGAAGAAAAAAGACTTCCGCCAAGTAAAGATGGACGAGCTGTGGTCACGAAGAAGTGTTGTTAAGAGTGGAGAGGCGTAGTATTTTCTTAGTCCGCTACTGACCAACGGTGTTTCAAAAGGACAAAAGCTCAATACTGAAAGGTTGTAGAGTCGCAGTATCGTCTTATTCTGCTACTGAACAGCGGGAAGAATGCTGCAATAGACGAGAACTCCATACTGAAAGGTTGTAGAGCCGCAGTACTGTCTTATCCCGGAAGTATGCTGCAAAAAGACGAACGCTCAATACTGAATGGGTGTCGAGCCGTGGCATCGTCTTATTCTGCTAATAAATAACGGGAAGAATGATGCAAAAACACGAAAGCTCAATACTGAATGGGTGTCGATCCATAGCATCGTCTTATTCTGCTACTTAACAACGGGAACTATGCCGCAAAGGGTCGAACGCCTCCGCCAAGTGAACGGGGACGAACTACAGTGCCTTATTTGTCACGTATCCGACGCCATAACGGTATCTCGGTGCCATAATAGCCTCGTTACTGAAACTCGACGCAGTTTGGGCCAAGACCTGATCCGCTCTTAATGAAACGAGTTAGTGCGAAGTTCTCTCGTGCTGTAAACATGGGGTGAATGAAATTTTGTCAATAAAGCTTCGGTAAACAGCGTGTCAGTGTATTAATTCTGGAGCTCATGAGATTCCCCCGCCAGTCTTAAAGCTGAACTCTCTCTCTCTCTCTCTCTCTCTTCAGTTCCCTTTTTTCCCCACTTTTTAATGTGTGTGTGTGTGTGTGTCTAAGTATATTCCATCATCATCATCATCATCATCATCGTTCGCATAAGATGTCTCGTAACGCCTCATCCTTATCAACTTATCCTGTTTTTTCACCACCATTCTGACCCCTTTCCCACCTATGAATGGGGTGACATAGGATTTAGAAAGACGGAAAGAGAAAGTACAAGTGTGTGAGAACTATCAATAACGTATCCAGTGCAATGGGCCACATAATCATCAACACATCATTCAGGTCACCGGAATCCTGGCATCTGGACACATATTTTTGACAGTTTTCTCTTCAAATGCCCCTCACATACACCTGTTAGAGTTAATTGGCTGACTATCAAGGTGAAAAAAATGTGCCACACCTTTGTCATGTGTCTCTCCTTACATAATTCATCCAACTAACCCTCTCATGCCTCCTCCCTTCTTCAGATTCACTTACACATTCCCACTTGACTATCCTTTCGTCATTCCCTGCATCATACCTCTAAGAACACTCTCTTTTACACCATTATCAAAAGGCATCCTTATAAATTCCACATACTTTCATGATTTACAAGGCTTTTTATCGTGTCTACTCTATGCATTCCACTCTCATTCAACAGTCCTATTTCCGCTGTTTTTACCCTCTCCACACTGATGCCACACCAGAGTCCCTCACCCATACGTAAATGTCGGCACCAACACACCTCCACGCAGCCTTCCTGAGCGTTCGTCACCCTTTCCATTATTTCGTATCGTGGCCTTCATAGCACCAGCCACTTCTCTTCCCTAAACCACTCTCCTTCTCACTTACACATTTACCTTTAATTTTTATAGCACTTTACAGAGGCACTTTAACTCAATATCCAGTTTAAGTATCTCGCCATTAATTTTCAGTTTCAAAATCCATCAACCGTAGTAATATTCCATCCACTTCGTCACTCGATTTCATACTGTTTCGTCCTCCTACTAACTTCCTTCACCCCTCCACTTCATTCCTTTCCCTCTATGTAGTAATTTACTAATTTTCCTCATCTACTCACCCCCCCCCCCTCCGCCTGGTAGAATATCAGGCTTATATATATTTTAATTAGCTTCCTTTCCAGACATTTCGCCCTTCCGTATAATAATTTTCCTACTGTTAATATCTTTCTGATAATTTTCTCTCCACTTATTAATATTCCTTCCCATCTAGTAATGTCCTCACACTCTCTTCAACCTATTCTCCATCAAGTAATTTTTCCTTCGTCTAACCATCTTTCCTCCATTAATAATTTTCCGTCCACCTAACAACTTTTCCCTCCAACCAGTTATTTCTTCTCCATCTAAATTTTTTTCCCTCGTCTAACAACTTTCCCTCATCTAACAATTTCCTTTCCAGCCAGTAATTTCCCCGTCTACCAATTTTCCCTTCGTCTAACAATTTCTCTCCATATAAGAATTTCCCCTGCATCTAACAATTTTCCCTCCATCAAACAATTTCTCCTCCATCTAACAATTTTCTCATCATCTAACAATTTCCCTCCATTTACTAAAGTTCTTCTCATCTAATAACTTCCCCTCCTTTTGATAATATTCCGTCCATCTGAAAATTTCCCCTCCATTTAACAATTTTCCCTCCATCTAACGATCGTCTCTCTTTCCCTCCATCTAAGAATTTCATTTCCCTCCACCAACTTCGCTCCACCTAACAAATGTCCCTCCATCTAACAATTTCATCTCATAACGCCTTTCATCTCCCCACTTCCTGCCACTCACAAACCCCACGCTTATACACACACACACACGGCTGGGCCTGTGTTGGACCGCCGGACCGCTCCACAAAGGTCGCGTCACAATTAAAACAAAACACACTATGGACCTGCACACCGCTGCTCCTGACGGCATCTCCAACTCCCATCCACTTAGTCCCTTCAGACCGAGGCCAGGAACGAGTGGGAGTAGAGGAGGAGAGAAGGAAGATGGAGAAAAGAGAAGCGAAGAAGACGGGAGTGGAGCGGGGGGGGGGGGATAGGACCATGGACAGGCAGGGTCATAAGTTCCTGAAGGCAGCGTATAAAAGATTCCGACATAAGCATCGCGTCGAGATTACGGCACAAGCACAGCAGGCGTGGGACCAGGCAGAGGGAGCTAGAAGACGGCGAGGGTTGGAGAGACTTGTAGAGGAAGAAGATGAAATACAAGAACAGGTGAGGCGAATGAGGGAATGGTGGGAGGAGGAGGATGTTCAGGTAAGGGACAAAAAACACCCAAGGCGTAGAGTTTATAAACAACCCTTGAAGAGCCGGAATACAATGTTACCGGGCCAGGGAGCAAAGATCAATGTATTGAACGAGTTGGTTTAAACGACTGTCATCTGCGAGGATGCAAAGATTAATACACTGGTGTTGTGTCTGAGTGAGGGTAAAGTCTCAGGGGGTACGAACTGAGGTAGTCTAGGGGTGCATCGATGACTCAGTGATTCGTATGAAGGTGTATATAAGTACGCTCATAAGAGAGATGCAGTCAGAGAGAGTTTGAGAGTCAGACAAAAATTGTCTTGTGTTCAGCTTGGACAGACGGGGAGGAATACAGTTACGTTCATGGGCATTGCGGTTCTGATGAAAAGAAGTGTTTGAAGAACAGTTTTGTTTTGCAGGAGTGTAACGCAAGGTGTATAAGTGCCGTAAAGTACCGGTAATCATTACTCAGAAAACCAGCCATATTATTTTGACGCGAATGTCCCAGGTCGTGGGAGTACTAATTAAGTAGTTAAATTATCTTTGTGTAAGACTTTGTAATATTTATGTGAACATTAATTACTCAACGGATGAGTTACCTAGTTAAGTGACTAAGTTGATCTTAATGTCGTACATAACTCAAGTTAGGTAACTGAGTTGCTGTCAAGTCGTAAATAAGTGGTTGAGATTTCCCTTGTGTCGAGCTGAGACTCTGTAAATTAAGTAGTTTGCCATAGTCGTATTAACGTAACTGACTTGTATAACCTGTTGTAAAGTAGCGTACATAATCTGTATACTATCATTAAAATAAAAATAAAAATAGTTTGTGTGTCTTACAATCTCAGTGTGTGTGGAAGTTATTTTTGGTAGTCCGGGAGGGAGTCTGGGGCAGAAAGAGATACTTAATATCTTGTTGTCCTAACCTACGAGGTTGTAGGCCCCCTCTGGGCTTGTCTCCGCTGCTACTGTTAAACGCTGCCAACTACAAATTATTGTCAGCCACTCACCGTGTCCGGCAAGACTGAGTGTGAAGCATACCACGGGTTGTGTAGGGGGTGTAGGGCACGACACCACCGCAGCCGCCCACCCGTAGCCGCATTTTGGGTCCACGAGCACCGGAGTGGATGAAGGTCCTGAGTTATACTAAGATATGTCGTGTCCTGTGTTATGTTGTGTGGTTAAGTTCCCGAGGGTTAAGTCATGTGTTAGGTTCTGTGGTGTAGCCTAGAATCCCTTGTTACCTGTCTATAATACTGTAGTGTGGAGATACCTAGAGAGAGAAAAACAAAAAAGACTACAAGCCATCACACGATGGGATCTCACCACCCGCATAGCCGGAAAGTTTTTCCTCGGCACATAATTTTGCACCTCCATTTCCGATTTGACACAAAATTCAGGATGTAAAACACACACAATCAAAGCCAGCCAGCCAACCTCACAACTGAAAATATTACCACTCCTCTCGCTTCGCAACGCGGGTTATAAAAAGGCGTCATCATGGTAAGGCAAATGCGGTGTTGCTGTACAAAGGCTTCACCTTTACTGCTATTGCAGTATCACCCCACATGTGTTATAATAGTCGATTCTGAAGGTTGGGCTAATGAATTCGTGGACATAAGAATGCTTGCAGTCACTGAAATGTTAAGATGCTAACCAACGAAAACTCCCTTGTTTCTGCCTCCATAGTCACATTTGGCGGCGATATTGGCGAGCGCACTAACCATTAACATGAGGTTTATTACAGCGGTTACCATGGAGTCCTTACTAAGCTGCACACGTTGCCTCTGAAGCTTACTGCGGTTGTGAGTACATGAACCATTTATAAGGACTCTACTGAAATTCGTTACCAGGAGTTCTCAGTGAGCTCCAGACCTCCTCATTTAAGTTTATCACGTGGTGGCGACCATCATCCACTCACTTGATGTAGTGCTGCCTACTTCTTCCTTACCCTTTATTATTATTTTTTCTGTGCCTGCCCTCCTCTCTTCCTGTTTCTCCCATCTTTCCTGTCACTTCTTATTGCTTTTCTTTCCTTTACAGGTGGCTTTACATTGAGTGACAAGCCAAATGGTTTCCTGTAAGCCAAGAAACCATTTACAACGCTGGGTTGTAACCATATAGCCAAACCATACGTGCTCCCTACGTATCAACAAGTGGGTTGGTGGAGGGTTAGAGTCCCTCCCCGTAAAACAAATAACTCAGAGTCAAATGGCCACCCCTTACGGGATTATGGCGTCAGACAATAGAAAGATAGATAGACGTTTTAAGCCCTTTTCGTTAATACACAAAGAAATCCTCATTGGAAGCGATCAGTAATATAAGGATATACTTTAACCACTGTGCTGCCCACGGGTAAGGTCACGGGAAAGGAAGCCTGGCCACATGCACTGTTTACCGTATCAAAGGCCTAGTACTGCCCGATATGAGGTATGCCCATAACGTAAGCAATATATGGCAGAAGAGACTCAAAGGTGGCGATATAACAGTTTTTTGATGAATCTAAAGTTGCACTGCTTATGTCACCATCTGCTAACTTGGTCTACTCATTTATGCTCATTTTTAGCAAAGAAGTGTGCACAGCTTGATCATGTGTCCCATAAGTTGTGTTCCTTGGCCTCACATTCTGAACAACTTTTCTGCTTCTACATTAATTTTTTGAGAATTAGTCAGTATTGAAGTACTTAACTCTATATTTTTGTATATGTAAGCAATTTAATCTGTGTTAATCTCTTCTCTACATCCCTTCCAAGTTCGAATTAAACTTACTCCACTCGGTCTGATTTGATTGAGAGCTTTTACAGGCACACACACTGGCACGCAAAAGGAGAGAGAGAGAGAGAGAGAGAGAGAGAGAGAGAGAGAGAGAGAGAGAGAGAGAGAGACTTACCTCAGCCTCCCATGCGATGTGTAGGGTGTGCCAGGTGAGATCAGCGAGGTTGGTAGTGTTGAGGGCCACCACCAGAGGGCCAGAACCCACGTCCACCACCAGCGAGGGACGACCACCTACCAGCTGAACCGCCAGGACTAACTTAGACTCCCCTAACCAACCAGCATCCCTTAACGAAGACCTAAAATTCCTCGATGAAAACTTAGAGCGCTTTGAAGACCTAGATTTTCTTGACGGAAATTTAGACTCCCCGAACGAAGAACTGATACCCAACAGCTTACTCCTTAGATCATCCGAAGACGCAAAATCATAGGAAGCTGATTTATAAGTACCCAGCAAAGACTCAGGCCCCCTTGATGAAGACTTAGCATTCTCTCTTGTGCTTCTTAAGTCTCCTCTAGATAGAAAATCCTCCGAAGTGGACTTAGAAACGACCAACGGAGTCCTGAAATTCCCTGAAGAGGACCTGAATTCCCCTAACACAGACCTGGAACTCCTTGGTAAAGACTTAGAGTTGTTGTAGAAAGACCTAAACATCCCTGACTTAGACCCGACACCCCCTGAAAATAACCTAGATTCCCCTGAAAGTAGCCTAGCCTCCCCTGAAAGTAGACTAGCCTCCCCTGAAAGTAGACTAGCCTCCCCTGAATGTAGCCTAGACTCTCCTGATTGTAACTTGGGCTTCGTTAAGTGCACCCTTGGCCTCCTTAAATGTAGCCTAGACTCCCCTGAATGTAGCTCAGAGTCTCCTGAATGTAGCCTAGTCTCCTCCGAATGCAGCCTTGAATCCCCTGAATGTAGCCTTGGACTTTCTGAATGTAGCCTTGTCTCCCTTGAATGTAGTCTACCCTGCCCTGCACTGGAACCCAAGTGATCAGGTCCGGAGTAGAGGAGAATGGCATCTGGGGAGGATGTTAAAAATTCCAGGGATATGTGGAGGCTTGGGGAGGGTGTGGGTGTGGGTTTGGGTGTGGGTGTGGGCGGCTCTACCCATGCCCAACCCCCGTGGAAGTGGCGGCTGAGGACCTTACACCGGGGCCCGCTGCTTCCATGAGGGCACACGCACCTGTGGACAGCAGAAATCACAAGTTGCGTCAGTTTAGGTTATGGCAAAGCACGAACAAGATGACATTCTCTTAACCTACTGCTGATCGGAGGCCATTACATCATTTAGCCGCCCCTGGTCAGGATATTCTTTTCTTCTTGTCTAAATTGGTGCAGACAACCCGTTGAGAGAAGAAACTACACATAAAACTTAAAAAAAAAAAAATGCTCCACACTCCTGTTTTGGGTATCTTAAAAACATGCATTTACTAACGTTGAAAGACTAACTTGCCCGAGGGTGTTGCTGCAATGCCACCTGCTTGAACATAAATTTTCTTTTGTTATAGTCAATTTACATGTACTACCCTCACTTACGGGACGTCAGTGGGTGAGCAACACAACAGTATTATGACACATCGCAAATGATCACTTATTAAATCAATGAAAGGAATAATGTAAAATTGAAAATAAAACATATGTTGTGGCAGCTTCTTAGTCTTAATATGCAGCGAGAGAGGAGTGTTAATGTCTCCTGCCATATATGAGCACAGATTTATTCAAAAACCATATATACTGTCTTTATCTTCAGCTATACTATGTTCATGAAAGGGTTACAGAGCAGTGTGAATGGTAATGGTTCACACTGCCTGTTGCCCATGTCAGAGGGGACTTACGCTAAATTGGTGAACTGAGAATCGTATCTGAGGTCAGTACTTTGTTTGGTATGGATGAACTGCTGTCTTTGATCTCCCATATCTCTAAGGAGAAGTTTGTTTTGATTAACAGCACTGATTACAAACAAGAAAGAAGCACTCTAGTCTGACACTGGAATTTTCTTCATCTTTATTTCAGCTTATTACTCTTTACGTGGCCACAAAACATGAAATCGATGAGGTATGCCACAAAACTTTGCTGTTACCACTTATGACCATCTCAAGGAAAATGTGGCCATCTGATTCCTATTTCGCTATTACACTTGGGCAACATTTCCTCCACACAGAATTACATCACAACCAGCAGGACACGGACCTAAAGGAATGTAAATGCATGGTCCAGCCAACAGTGGGCTCTTGCTATATAAAATGCAGTAAAATCCAGTTCAGTATTGCCCTATGTGATGTAGGGGCCCAGGGCTAGGCTACCATAGTCTGAAACAACATTAAGGAGTGGGTGGCTGGCCTATGCCCTTTGTGGTATTACTCGTTACTGGAGATTATATTAATACTGCAATTTAACCAGAATTAGACAACACTACGGTAACCTCTATAGCCTGAGGGATCTCTTCTGAGCTGAGAAAAATATACGTCATTAGCCAGCGTAAATAAAGTACTATGTCCTCGGGCTGAAGACGAGAGACAAGGAGACTAGGCAAAGTGAGCTTCGGGAAGGTTTGGTTAGGAAATGCTAGGAAAGATTAAGCCAAGATATGTGAAGCAAGGTTAGGTCAGCTTAGGTCAGATGAGGTAGGTTTGGGTCATGAAAACTGATTAACCCCTTCAGCCAGAATATGTAATCTGTTATTTAACGATTTTATATAGGAGAACACCCTGGCAGTGAAGGGGTTAATGAGGGAAACAGTAACCCCTCTAGCTAAGCACGTCCCTCCTAAGCTGAATAAAATCGTCTGGAGTATGCAAGAATTGTATAAAGTTCACATCCTTGGTTTGAAAGGGTTACATTTGGGCATAACAAGGTTTGTGTGTGTCTGCTTTGTGTCTCACCTTGGCCCGGAGTGTGTTTGAAGGCATCGTCCCCCGTTGAGGCAGGTGTGTGGGGTGCAAGTGTGGTCTGAGGTGCAGGTGTGGTGTGACGTGCAGGTGTGTGGAGCTGCATCACGCCCTCCACCACACCCACACCTCGGCTTGGGCCCCGCCATCGCTACGGAGCCCACGTCAACGAGGGTGTAGACGTCATCACTACTACGGTCACCACTACAGGCATCACCACCCACGCCAACCACCTCCACGCCCACCGCTGCTCCCGCCTGGTAAAAAGAAAAAATCTTCATCATTTTTATCCTCACCACCACCACGGTTATCATCATCGTCATCATCATAATGGAGTGGGAAGGATCCAGTCCAACAAGAAAAGCCTGGTTAGAGAATAACGTTAATAAATCACGTCCATCTCAAGGCTACATCACACAAATCAAAACACTAACACAGTATATAAACAAAGAATAATGTATATTTTATCTCGCTCACATAGGTAATACACCTGTTACCCATTATCGCAAAAAGAACAAAGGAAATATAAAGCAAGAAATAATAATACTGGATGAATAATGCTCAGTGACATTTTTAGCCTGGTTTGTCTGTCTGTCTGTCCGTTAGCAATACAAGAAAAAAAAAGTATTGGATGGAACCGCACCAAATGTGGAAAAACGAGTGGGGGTCATTAGAAGAACATGTGATTTTTCTTTTAATATTACCAGAAGATTTTATTCAACTTAACAGCGTATTCGGGTAGTGAAGGAATGTGTCCTAAACTGAATGATATCGACTGGGGTGTAGGAGTTGATTTCACATATATACAAAACGTCTACACAAGTGTGGGTGTGCGCGGGAGGGGTAGATGAGGAGCAGCCCTGATTGTGGCTGAAGTAAAGGTATAAATGAGTCTTTGTTCCGGCTAGAAATGCATGCCTGTAAAATTAAGTCACACAGGAATGATGACAATAAGATTAAGCTACGGTGGGCCCCATGCTCGCTGGCTCAGACTTCAAAACACCTCTTCCTTAACGAATCTTATGTCTAATACACCAAAATATCCTCTTCTATGTTGCGTGGAGAGACAGACAGACAAATGGGGGAATTAATGAGAACTGTGGTGTTGATGTGGATGTGCTGGAAAGGGTTAGAAATATCCTGAGGTGGTCTGGCCATGTGGAGAGGATGTAGAATGAGAGATTGACTAGGAGGGTCTATGCGAGATGGAAGGGATGAGGGGAAGAGGGAGCCTGAGGATGACAGGGAGGGATGGGGTGGAGAGGTATATAAGTGAGGGTGGTATGAGCCGGAGAGAGGGCAGTTTGATGCCGGAGGAGAAGGTGACATGTATGTGATTTGTCTGCGGCCACCTTTCCGGGATTAAGGCGTCTGACGTTAGATACAATCAGGTAAATGCCACTAGATATATAATTGTTACCACGTCTATGTAAATAATATAAATAACATGGAAGAGAATATTTAGGTGTAATATGTAAACAGACAAGGGGGAAACTATGAAATCTCCTTTAGTCACGAGAACACGACGAAGATTTTTGAAATTTTGAATGACGAGTGAATGAATGTAACAGCAAATGGATGAGTGAGTAAATGTGTAACAGTGAATGTATTACAGACGTTCCATATTTTTCCCCTTCTTTTCTTTTTCCCTGTTTCTGTATGTCTGGTGTTAATCAGTATTCATAAGTACTCATTACTATTTTTTCGTTTGTTCACTCGGGCCCGAATTTATATGTGAACTATTTTAATGAACGTAACACAAAAGTAATTAATATCTCTTTCAAAATCTATCTATCTATCTATCCTTCTTCCACCTCTATCTATCTATCTATTTGTCCATCCGTCAATCTCTCTCTCTCTCTCTCTCTCTCTCTGGCTCACTTCACCCGCCTTTCTATTGACTGAGTCTTCTTTCATGTTTACCGTTTAATTTTTCGGTACCTGAGCAATCCCCGCATAATCATGGAAATTGAATTACGATGGAAATGACAAACTTGTAAACAGTTTAATAAGAAGTATGAGGTTATTAACATTATTACACACACACACACACGCACACGCAACTGCTACATTTTAAAGCCACTGCCACCATCTTAATTTCTCTCTCTCTCATGACTGCTTCAATTCAAACCAAACTTCTCCACCTTAGTCTCTTCTCTCCCCCCTCCTCTTTCCGTCTCTTCCTCCTTTCATCCCTCCCTCTCCCTTCCCCCCCCCTCTCTCTCTCTCACACACACACACACACGCCTTCTCACTCAGGCGTGTCAACAGCTCCAAATGGTGACAAAAATTCAATTTGGCGCAAGAAGTGTGAAATATTCGTCACCCTTTCGACTGTGAACCCCGACCCGACCCCGCCATGAAACCTCCCTCACTCATCTCACTCACTCTGCTTCTTACTCATCTCATTCTGACTCACTTTACCTGGCACTTCATTTCGTCCTCATCTCATCTTGGCTCACTTTAATTTCCCTTTTATTACCGGCTCATTCTCAGCGTATTCACTTCCTGTTTGTTTCCTTGACTCATCTCACTCAGTTTACTCATCTTATTCACCTGACTCATCTCACTCAGTAAACTCATCTTATTCTGACTCATCTCACTCATTCACCCGATTCATCTCACTCAGCTTACTCACTTTCATTAACTTATCTCACTCACGTCTACTCAGCTTCTCCAGCCACCAATGAACAATACTCACCGTCCTTATCACAGTCATCTCACTCATCTCATTCACTCAGTTATCCGTCTTCCATATCTCCTTTCTCTTTGTCCCAGTTATTCATATTTGCATCTGTCCCTTCGTGTTCAGTCAAGCATTTTTCTAGCTTACTCATTCACTTATTTATTCACTTCACTCACTCACTCATTCACTTTACTCTTATTCACTTCACTAACTCATTCACTTCACTCACTCACTTATTCATTTCACTCACTCATTCA
>JAGKTI010027760.1:0-13165 GCA_018397915.1 Birgus latro | reverse complement strand
AGTGAAGTGTTATTGAAGTTTGTGTAATTTCGGTAATTGTGAAAACAGTGAAGTGTTGTAACAGTGTAGTGTTGTCAAGCATTAAGTGTGAAGTGTTGTCAAGTATTAGGTGCAACTGCTGTTAGAAAAGTTTTTATAGCTCCAGTGCTGGTGGGAAAAGCGAAGTTAGAAAGCATTAAGTGGGATTATTTGGAAAATAAAGACAGTGAACTTTAAGAAGCCAGTGTTTATTTTCGCCTCAGCTGATCTTGTGTGCTGTACACCTAAAGGCTGACCATAGGAAGAACGACTCACTGGGCAACGTCCTTCCTATACCGAACTACTGCTGTTGGAACCTGTGGCAGTGGGGGGACTGGGACACATCACTTGTGTCAGGAGTGTGGATAATTTCAGGGCTGCAGTGAGTCTGACCTTCGCCATGGAAGCAGGAGGTGTGCAAACAGGGTCTCAAGCTGGGCAGGAGGAGGAAATTTCCCTGGCGACAATCATGGAGCTATTACAGGCACAGAATGAAGGACAGAAAAAACTGCAAACACAAGTACAGACACAACGTGAAGAACAGAAAGAGCTCAGGAAGGAAATGAAAAATCAGTTACAGGCAACAACGTGAAGAACAGAAAGAGCTCATAAAGGACATGAAAGAACAATTACGGGGACAGAATGAAGAACAGAAACGACGACATGATCAGCTTCAGGAGGCACTACAGAGGCGGTGGCTCAATCTGTAGAGAGGCGGCTTGCAGTCCCACGGACCCAGGTTCAAATCCGGCTGGGACAGGGAACAGTTTAAGGATCTGAATTTCTTTAAAATAAAGCTTCACTGATCTGCCAGAAGACCCGCTGACATGTCGTAAAAATACCCCCGCTAATACCAATACACCAGTCCTGTATGAGACAGCCCTAGAATGTATTCAATATGGACGGTGGGTATTAGCGCCGAAGTGGTGACATGTAGAGGTGTATGGTATGTAGGAGGACTGTTGGGCCTTGATAGCAGGCTGTAAAGCCTATGCCCAGAGTCGGACACACACACACACACAAAAAAAAAAAAACAGAAGGAAGTACAACTGAGGGTGCAAGGACAGCTAGATGTATTCATGGGGAAAATGAAGGAAGAACTGCAACAGCTTAAGGAGGAAGTAGATGCCAAGCTAGAGCAGCAAATGTATGAGGTAAGCAATAATGCGACTGAGTGCAAGCAGCATGTGGACGACCAGTTAATGTCAGTTGGTGAGGAAATCATGACTGAGTGCAGCCAGCATGTGGATGGCCTGCTGAAGATTGGTGATGAAATGGTGATGGACTGCAGCCTGCGTGTGGACGGCCAGCTGAAGATTGGTGAGGGAACTGTGATGAAGTGTGGTGAGCATTTGGATGGCCAGTTGAAGCATGTGGTTGACCATGTGCAGATGATTGGTGAGAGGATTGAGGGTGTAGAGAAATATTGCACTGCTGAACCTTAGGTTAGTGTACCGGGAGCATGTGCGGGGTGTGGACAGTGTATGGTGAGTCTTCATGGAGCCCAGGCATCTAGAGGTGGCATTGCAGGGTTGAGTAGTCAGAGTGCAGAGGTTGTGAGTAATGGCCGCTTTGTGATGCTCCGGTTTCTGGGCCCCAAACTAGTGAGGTGCATGGCTGTAATGGGGGTTCAATTGAAAAGAAGCCTCAGGAATTTGATGGTGGAGTGTCTTGGGAAGCTTGCCGTGCACAGCCTGAGTTACTTGTGGATCGGAGTGGTTGGGATGATGGGCGGAGGGCAGCGCAGCTTGCTGTTGCCCTTGAGGGTGCCTCAATGGAGATTCTGGGCCAGATGTTAGTGGTGGAGGGGGGCAGTTGTCAATCCCTGGTGGAAGTGGTGGAGCGCAGATATGGAGCCATGTACCAGACTGAGGTTTACAGAGCAAGATTCTGGAGCCATGTACGGGCCCGAGGAGAATCCCTACAGCAGCTTGCTCATGACCTGGAGAGTGTGGCATATAGGGCGTGCCCTGAAGCAGCACCTGGCCTGTTGGGTGTTCTTCTGGGGGACTGGTTCGTCCGTGCCCTTGACGGTGGAGGGTTGAAGGTGCAAGTGGGGCGGGCGCAGCCAGGAAGCATGCATGAGACCCTTCCCAGCGCTCTGGAACTTGAGTCCGACGTCAGGTCAAGTATATCCACTTTTCAGACAGGTCGTAGTGCAGGATTCAAGGCAAGGAAGGGGCAAGTATGTGAAATGGAAAATTTTGAGGGAAGTTGATGGTACTGTGGCAAGCCAGGACACAGAAAAGAGGACTACTACATGTGGAAGAGGAAACAAGAGAAGATCAGAGGAAGTTGCTGGTACTGTGAGGACCCGAGGCATCAGAAGGTGGATTGCAACAAGTGGAAGAGAGAACAGGAGGACCAAGCAACTGAAGTGCAAGAGGATGGTCACAGTTTCCTGAGGGGAGAAGTGAATCAGGCAGAGGACCAAGACCTTCCAGGAGGGGTGGGCTGTGTGGAGGAGCAAGGACGTCGTCGGAAGTGGCACAGGAAAAGACCTGATAAGTTGAAGGATTATTTTGTGTATAGTTAGATGTTTCATTAGGATTAAGGTTTATGTGTGTATATATTGTGTAGTTTTGTCGGGACGACAAAGAACTAGGGAGGGGATAGTGTTATGAAGCAAGATTTGCCAGTTAGGTGTTCGAGAACCTTCTCGGTGTTTCCTGTACGGTAGGCTGGTTCTGGTATCGGTACGAGTCAGAATTGCCAGTTTGCGTGCTGTTTTGAGTGTAGTTGTTTCGTAAGTTATGCATTAACTTTTATGCTCTTTTTTTCCTATAATGTTTTATTTACGTGATTGTTCGCTGAATTATGTAATTTAGGTATGGTAAATGATTTAGAGCGTTATGTAATGTAAGAAGACTCTGCCATATTTTGATGACTCCTAATTGGTAACTGTGTTGCTAGGGGCAGGTTAGGACCAGCACATTCCACAACTGTGGAGAAATAGATCATTCTCGAACAATGCAAGTTTATATAAGGATGGGAATGAGACAATAGCAAGTTTTTAGTTGGGCCTCGTTCAGTTTGAGTGAAGTTTAGCTGGTGCAGTATCAGTGAAGTTTGTATATTTTCGGTACTTGTGAAAGCAGTGAAGTGTTATTGAAGTTTGTGTAATTTCGGTAATTGTGAAAACAGTGAAGTGTTGTAACAGTGTAGTGTTGTCAAGCATTAAGTGTGAAGTACTGTCAAGTATTAAGTGCAACTGCTGTTAGAAAAGTTTGTATAGCTCCAGTGCTGATGGGAAAAGTGAAGTTAGAAAGCATTAAGTGGAATTATTTGGAAAATAAAGACAGTGAACTTTAAGAAGCCAGTGTATATTTTCGCCTCAGCTGATCTTGTGTGCTGTACACCTGAAGACTGACCATAGGAAGAACGACTCACTGGGCAACGTCCTTCCTATACATGAACTACTGCTGTTGGAGCCTGTGGCAGTGTGGGGACTGGGACGTAACAATACTGTATCTGTAGGACAGCCTCACAGAAGCAAGAATAGTCATCATCGGATTAGGGGGCTCGAATCATATGGCCACATAGGTTACCTGCCACAGATAATTCAGGCTGATGGTTCATTTTTAATGTTATCTTCAGACGATCTTATTCAGGTTAAGGAAGCTACCAGCACAGGAGGGTTTGGGTTCCTTCATTAACTCTTCATCTGTATGTAAATTAACGAACACAGGATTTAATAATATAGTACCGTAAATCAGTTTCATATTTGTGGGGCTCGAACCCACCTCGCCTCACAGATCTACAAGATGCCTGGCCGCCACGTAATTATGACATTTTGGTCAATTTTCGGAAAACTACATTTCTCCATTTCGAAACCAAAAAAAATTTTTCTGGTCAATTTTATTGTGTTTCGAATGATATTGACCTTCATTTTTGTCGGAAATCACTCATATTGGAGATAGCCCTACCCAAGCCTATCTCCAAAACGAGTAATTTCCGACAAATACGGTCAAATTCATTTAAATCACACCAAAATTGACCAGAAAAAATATTATTGGTTTCGAAATCGAGGATATGGGTTGAACCGTATACCCTAACTGGGGGGGATTTGCCTCCCCAGACCCCCCCATATTATTAACCTAACCTGACCTAACCTAACCTAACATTAACCAAACCCAGCCTAACCTAACCTTGCCTTAAATGTCGTCGGGGAAGAATGAGGTGGATAATGTGAAACACTAAATCCACATGCCATCTGCTTTTTCGAATTTGCGTCTCTTGCTTATAATATGTAGGTCACTTCCACACTTCTTACACTTCGGGGAGGAAGGCAGAACACCGTGACTACGTAGGAAATTCACACTTTCATGATTATTAAAAAAAACAAACAAACAAGCAATGGTCTCGTATTCAGTCACAGCACACCCACTACAAGAGGACGCCATCGTGGAACTGGCTAAAGTAAGGGATGTTTGAAATTTGAAAATCTCCTAACGCTATCAATGATTTGATTGGCCCTCCTTTTGGCTTATTTTAATTTCATTGGCCGTGACGTAAGAGCATGCGCTGTAGTGGCATGACGTCACGCCCGAGAGCTGCCGTGACAGGGAGAAACACCGACACAAAAGTTTGAAACTGAGAGGAAAGCCATTGTAACCAATGAAATATTGTTTAGGATTTTTACGTTAAACATACATTTCCGAAAACAAATGTATAGTGGAACAGATTCAGAACAACATGGTCTACAACGTGGCAGTGTCAGATGTCCTGGATGGAGAAATGTAGTTTTCTGAAAATTGACTATCAGATCCGCACATCCCGACCTATTGCATTGTGGGTGGTTGTAAACTTATAGGTCGGGGTGCATGGATCTGAAAGGTAAAACGCCATAATTACGTGACAGCAGCACCTATTTTAGACCTACAGTGAGGAGGCTGGATAGAGTCCCACACAGATGAGGGTGTTTTATAATACGATGTTATTAGAACACTTAAGTTATACGGATCCTCCCGGAACTAGATAAAATCTTTTGGAATTCATTCACTCACAGCTGAATAAAACCATCTCGTGTTTGTTATACTGAAATAGTGAAATAGAGTTGGCACGACCATAAGATGACGAATAAACACTCCTATGATTCACCTTCAGAAGAATTATATCGTCAGGGGCTGGATAAAACAGAATACAAGAAATACAACAACACTGAGTGGGTTAATGGTAACAGTATTATAGATTTTGTTTTCCACGACATTCTCACTGTTAAATAAAACTGTTTGCTGTTAGCCATCAATTAAAATACAAGTAGAAGAGCTGACACGATCATAGGATGGTTGATGGAGACAGTTATCAAAACACTGAAACTAGAATGACTCACCTTCTGATGAATATGTTACGGCATTAGCTAGGCCAGAATGCAAGATGTACTTTGTTATAACTAGCTCTACTTAGTGGTGTCAGATGTGGCTTCTTTATCTAATTCTACTGGCAAAGCAGCTAAGGTGACTGCTGTACTTTACTCTTTGGTGGTGTCCCAGGTGACCTCTATAACCACTCATACCTAGTTGCGCCATGAGTGGTTTCTATAACTAATGCTACTTGCTGGGATCACAAATGCCATCTGTAACTGATCCTACTTAATGGTGTCATAAGTGGCTTCTATAACTAAATTTACGTGGTAGGGCCATAATTGGCGCCTATAACTCATTCAGCTTGGTGACGTCAAGGTCTGCCTCCATAGCTGGTGGGGTCACAGGTATACATGCTAGCTTTCATACCAGATTCTACTCAGTGGCTTCCCAGGTGGCGTCACTAACCAACTTTACTTGGTGGCGTCACGGTCTGCCTCTATAAGTATCTCTGTCTTGTGGTGTAGTAGGTAGCTCCATTACTAAGAATGCTTCGTGGCTTCTATAACTAATTCTCCTTCGTGGCGTCTCAGGTTGCCTCCGTGCTGATCAACCAGCCAATGCCAGGCGGTGATGTTCGGGCGTGGTGGGCGCGGGTGTGGCTGGTGGTGTGGTGGGTGGCGGTGGACATCCTGGCAGCGCCATATATGAGCAACCTGGTATCCGTGCTTACCGTGCCTGCCTACCCACCTCTGCTTCATACAATCGACGACCTTATAAAGTCGACCCTCATGTAAGGTTCTAATCCAGGTGGTCCGTAAACAGTGCTCCTGTAAACTCAAGAGGCAGAATCTTGTGTGTTGCTGGGAAGGCTCAGTTGGTCTGTGTGGAGGTATTGGTAGTGGGAGTAGGGAATGAATGAATGATGCAGGGAAGCTATTGATAACACTGACTGAGCCGTCCCCACAACACACAAGGAATGCCCCAGTGAAGTAGAAATGGGGCTTTACATATGGATCACTCTGGATATTCAAGACTGAGAGTGCACAGGTGTAAGGAAGCCTCTTATCTCGATGGTCATTTATGGAACACCTGCAGTGTGCAAGTCTGATAAGTTTCCATCTCATTTTAGAAACCGCGGTGAGCAACGATACAGGTCAGACATGTATCGTCATCACATGCCTCATAAATTATACCAAATTTTTAGGGCTTCTCCAAACACTCACTACCTTAGGATTCGAAATATAGCCTCGGTCTTTCACAATCTTGTTCACCTACTTTAAGTTGGCTGGGTTTCGTCCCTTGGCAGCTAAAATCATGTAGTTCGGTGGTAGAAAGATGTAATACTAGAATTATACATCTTTTCTATAGTACTTCGTGTCTAGCATTATATTCTTGCGTTAACCTCTTCCTACAACTCAACATTAAAGATGGCGTGTTGACAATTTTAGGGTAAGTTAAATAACAATAGTATAGTAGTTTCCTGAACGACCCGATTCATGGCATTAGTCTTTTGATAACACTTTGATGTATTACTCGCTGTATCATTACTATACTCTTCTTACTCTAATGTAGCCTAAAATCGCATCACTCCATCATCAGTGCTGAGTTGTAACGCCAGATTAACACGAAGAAATGGTGCTCTTCACAAAGTAATGATATGGTAAGAAGGTAGACCCCCCTAGCTTGTCTTTTACTCCCAAAGAGCTGCCAGAAACAAGTTGCAAATGGATTATAATCTGGGCCAAGTTAGCCTATAAGCAATATAACTAAATTCTAACTCAAGGTCGTATTCCAAGTCGCAATGGAGATATCGTAACACGTCTTCCTTAGCTTGTTATTCTGTTCATTGCAGCTCAACTTCTCCTATGATCTTGATATAAACTATGTCCGTATTAAAACGATAAGAATTACATGCAGTAGAATATTGAAGTGAATATAATAAATCGCTAAGGAGGAGGAACTACGAAGTCTTCAGTGAAATCCTAGAATACAAACCATGATCCCTTGTCCTTAGTATGGGAAGGGTCACCACAAAATTATTACGATCCCCACTTTACATCACATTTACCTTCCTTGACCCTGGAAGGAAACCAAGATTTAAAGGATACCTGGCAATGGACAGAACATATCATTGTCTGCTAATAGTCGTAGTTGTAACCCCAGGCTCATTTGAAATATAAGCATGGTGGGCTGCAAACTTATGTTGATCTTTTCCTGCAGTTCAACATCCTTCTTTCGAGGGAAAGGGAAGTAGCTGAAGGATGTTTGTACAGCCAGTCATTTGAGTGACCTGGTTATGTCTGCGCCACCACATGAAGGCCTCTTGCACCAGTCAGAAAAAAAAAATGTGTTGGTTATAGACATGAGGATGTTCGCATCAGCAGAAAGATGGGTGTGGGTGGAAGAGAGAACTGCCGAATGTAAGAACAGACACAGTACAGACAGTCAAGATAGGGAAAGACAAAATATATTGACGGTGTGAACGGAGAAATGCTGGTACTGGGATGGAGGCAGCATTTGGCTGGATCTGTGAGTTACTGCTTAGTAACATGGACTCATGAAAGAATGCCTGACGATTGAAGAGGAAGAATTATTTAACCTGTGTGTAATAAAAACTGATAGAAAAGCATACAAATCTTAGTTTCTTATTTCTTATGAGTTTTGTGGAATATTTATGGTGGAGTGATAATAAAAAGTTTAAAATCTATTACAGGGAAAGTGCTGTTGACAACGAAGGTGTTTTTATGGAGGGAAGGGGACCTATTGGTCATATTTACTATGGGCTGTATGGCAAAGGAAGTAATCTGTCAACACCGAGGCTATTAATGACATTAAAGGATCTAGAATGACGTATGGAGGGTTAAATGGACGAGCGTTGTGAGGGGGTTTGATAAGACACGAAATGACAGGCAGAATATTGGAGACATCCACTGTTTGAATGATCAGCATAAGAGTACAGGTTGGACAGTTTATTATGCAGAGGCATATAGCTTAATGGAGAAGTGGAACAAGGCTGTTGTATCACTATGCATGCTTAGGGTATATAATAAGGGAGAAGTGAGTGAGATACAAGCAAGACCATTAGGGAGAGTAGTTGCTCGGTGATAGGAAGACAATTACCAGAAACTCTCGACGTATCAGTTAATGCATGCTGCAGTGTTGATGAAGGTTAGGAATGGATACTGCAAAGTCAAGCAATCGATATTCAGACATGACTAAGTAAGAACAAGATGCTGGTGTGTTAGAGCAACGTGGTTAATGAGAAACAAAAGCGTCTGGAAATGGAGAATGCTTTTACAGGTGTAGTGAATAAGCGCATTTGTCGACCATTTATTAGAACTGTGCCAGGATAAACATCAACTGGCATGGCCATCAGTTGGCATAGCCGTCAGCGATACAATATAATTTTGAAATTGTCTGAAATATTTCCTGTGTGAATTAAATTAGAAATAGGTTATTCCAGATGTTAAGTTAGGCCACTTCAGGCACTGTAAATTGATTGCCTTAGATCAACCCTGTTATTAGCAAGTGAAAACAATCAAGCCTCATCTTTGTTAAGCAAAACACAAAAAGTTCTGTATCACTGAGGTCAGGTCATATTTATTCAGGTATAAACAGGTCTTTTCAGAGACAACTGATGGTTTGACTAACTCACAGCATAAATGAATGTAAATAATCATAGTCAATCACGGCAAAGTAAACTCGTTTTTTCAGCCACGATGGGTAGAAATGATCTTCTAATTTGCATTGGCTACTGCATAATTGTGTGTGTGTGTGTGTGTGTGTGTGTGTGTGTGTGTACGCTCGGTGTGTGCTTTGTTTTTTCACTCTTCATTCGGATATAATGCACAGGCGACAGTAGCAAACGACCCCCCCCCTTACTAGCAGGTAAAATTAAGGTGTTGGTGTATCATAACCTTTATTTATTCATTTATTTATTTCTTTATATTTATTTTCTCATCACCAATAAAGTCAGTAGTCTCTCACCTTCTCTTCTCCTCCCTACCTGGCCACCAAGACCTTCAATGCTGGACTATGGGAGCTTCGTACCAGGCGCCCTCTTGACCTCCAGCAACCCATCCATGGTCGCCATAGGAGAGAGGCTTTATCTGGAACCAACTATAATTCTACCAAACCCCCATAGAGTTTTATTTGATAAAGTTCTTGAAGGGACACATGCTATAACTGGCTTCACGGATTACCTCAAATATAACTTGCATCGCCAGAATCTCACGAATCTAATATATATCATGGACCAAAAGGTGTGTTGAAGTCAGTAATTCTTGTTTACATAAAAAAAAAAAGTCCACTTCATAAGGACTTGTGCGTACAGTATTATGGACCATATGTGATGAAGTAACTAAATCTTGTTTACTAAAAAAAAAATCAACATCATGAAGACGTGTAAATTACAGACTGAAAGACGTTTGGAAGTAAGTGATTCTTGTTTAGTAAGGAAAAAATCCATATAAAAAATGTTTATCATTGACTAAAAGGTGTTTTGAGGTACATAAATCTGTTTTGTTAAAAAAAAATAATAATCTACAGCATAAATCCTTGTGTATGTTTGTTAAAAACAAAAACAAAAATCCACATCATAAAGGCTTTTGTGTATTATGGACTAAATTATTTATTGAAATACGTGACTCTAATTTGATTTTTAAAAATATGTTCAGATAACACAGACTTGTAGGTCACACGCGATGTTGCTAGAATACATTTATTTTTTTAGGGAAGAGACTGAAAAATATTTGGCCGCACCTACACAGTTTCATTCATAGCCTTGTGGTTCATCGGCAGATCTTCAAAAGTTACTTGTCGTGGTTCTTTCCCAAGCACACGCCCTACACCGACCTGTTTTCTTACCATCTCACACGCGTGGTGGAAACAGGGATCTTCCAGTATCGATATGACACACACGTGGGAGCTCTCCTGGTTAAGTCTCAACAGGTTAGTGTCTGTTTAACTACATTTGATAGCTTCATCAACAACATTAAGCATCGTACTGCTTATGTAATGGAAGATTATAGAGCATTTCTGTGTTGTAATAGAAATCAGTCCAATGCATGCAGTTAACGTAGAATGGTTTGGTAGAGAAAAATCACAATTTTTTTAGGGAATGCATCACCTACCATTTCTAACAGCTTGATCCGTTCTTTGTCTGCATACAATTTTTTCAAGTCAATGTTTGGATTATTGTGGTCCTTTAAAATATCACTCAGTTTGTTTCTATGACTAATTTATTTTGTTATAGGGTAGCTAATCATTTTACTCATCAAGAGTGGCGTTCTCTTTACTACATTGAAAAGAATAGGTTTATTATGCTTCTTAAAATCTTCGACATACAAAGAAGCATAATACTTTCAGTATCTAATTTTTTTACCTGCATTACGTTTATGTGATTTTAACATATTTGTAAATTAAATCTCCCCTATCAGTTTTATGTAATCGCAGTTTTTCAAAGGATTTAGTTTCGTGGTGATACCTTTCCAATAAGGTTCTTGTCACAAGGATTTAGCTAGTTTCTGTAATCATAATTCTGTCAGGATTTGCAGCTGTTGCGTAGGTAATGAACTCATCACGCTTTGAAATAATACTTCTTGCATTCATATTCATGGTACAGCTGGATTTAATAGGGCCGTGAGACATAAATTAGCCTAGTTTAATTGTTAAAGTCCTCAGTAGAGACTGCAACATTCCTACTGTTGTGATGCCCCCTCCCTCCCCAGAAATCCCATGATTGTCTACTTGTATGTGAGGTGAGGTCATGTCTACCTGACTCGTTTGGGGAGGTGACTTTACTTCACTGCCTTACCCTACCACCATTAGCTTCATGGACTGGACTTTGAACAGTTACGCCATTAACTATCACTCTGTCTACCTCTCTATCACTGTATAAAGAATGTGTAACACTGCTATCTGGAATATTACCCAACCTAGCTACTTCTACCCGCCTCTACCATACAAGCTCCTGCCATAATTAAAATTTTTCCAGGCATCAACAAACATCACATCCTCCTTCTTACATGGACCTTCCAGCCTATTACTGTCTCTTACCATTCTAAAGAGGATCACAAAACCAACATCAGATCTTGGTGAGTTTCCTTGGACTTCCTAATTAGGTCCTTATACATCCTGAGTATCTCCTCTGACCTACCTGCAGGTTCAATTTTCATTCCTACTATACAGTACCATAGACTGAGTCCTCTGAGGCGTTGCTGACTCTCACTCACATCCTGTAGTTTATCTCACACCCAGGAAAGCAAGAACTCTTCCCCTATCCCCAAGAGCCTTTAGCACAAAACTCTCGATGCCTAATCAATGAATCCCTGGCATGTATGAGGCTAGGCTCATCCTGCACTTCATCTTCTAGAATCTCAAACATATTTCTAGAAGTTACACTCCTATCACTGTTACTTACTGTAGTCTTGCACCCTCCCTTAACTACCAGGAAGTCATCAATATCATCTAGCCTGGTCTCGACATTGACCAGTCTAGTTCCTAAGTGATCTACCTTGCCTAACACTTTTGTCTCCACTTCCTCGACAGACACCATACCAACTTCATTTTTCCGCTCTTTTTAACCTGCCACTTGAAGGATTAAAGGTCTTACTGTTTTTCCTAATTTCTAAACTAAATCTACTCGCTCACTCGCAAAATAAGCAACATGTATACTCAGCTTGTTGTTTCACCATGAAGCTTCTCACAAACTCTTTCGAGCACAAGGAACTGGAGAATAGTTGGGTAGGCGCCATCTTAAAAGGGGTTTGGGGAGAGCGGTCTAAGTACGTTTTAACTTGAGCAGAGCAGAGGTCAAGCTGAACTGAATTACAGATGTAAGAATCATATCACCAATGGACATGTAAACAGGAAAAAATACAGCAGTTTCGGCCCGATTTCGACAATCTTCTGCATGGGTCCAGTTTGTGTCAAGTCTGTTGTAAGCTCCCAGTAAATAACAGTGCTATTTGTAGTCATACTTAATACCTTCGAACAGTTTACGGCATTGGAATATTAGTACACTTCAATTTGCAAATGTCTGTGTGTGCTTCAGGTTCATGGGGACGGGGTGCTGAACCTGGGGCATCTACAGGGCGCCTTCATAGTGCTGGGGCTGGGCCTGGTTGCTGCCTCTCTCACCCTGATGCTGGAGCACCTTGTCTGGCCTAGTGTAACCTAACCTCAGCCCTCCCTCCACCCTGCCTCACCCAAGCCTTCCCTCTGCCCAGTCCTCCCCCTACCCTGTTTTATCACAGCTCTCTCTCCACAGTGCCTCTCCCCATCCCTCCCTCCACCATGCTTTTCTCGTCCTTCCCTACCTTGCCGCTCCCCAGCCCTCCCTCCACCCTGCCTTCCCCGCCCTCCTCCACCCTGCACCACCCCAGCCCTCCCTTACCCTACCTTATCACAGCCCTCCCTCCAAACTTTCTCACCCCAGCCTTTCCACCTCCCTGTCTCACCCCAGCCCTCCCTTCACTTTGCCTCACCCCAGAACTCTCTTTACTCTGCCTCAGGCCACCCCTCCCTCCACTTTGTCTCACCCCAGTACTCCCTTCACCCTGCCTTACCCCAATCCTCCCTCCACCCTGCCTCACCCTAGCATTCCCTTCATCCTACCGAATTCAGTCCTAACTCTACCCAGTCTTTCATCTGCTCCTTTTGCTCTCAGCATCACTCCCGCCTTCGCTTCAAGACCAGTCAGAGGAATAAAACACGTACTCTCTCAGCTGTCGACATAATCGAACCGTATTTATCTTTTGATATATTAACTATTTTGTTGCGACTGTTGCACTAGCTCATTTTATTTTTCACACACACACACACACACACACACACACACA
>JAGKTI010027759.1:0-13165 GCA_018397915.1 Birgus latro | reverse complement strand
TTATGCACTAAAATATGGGATACAAAGCATCAAATAAATAAATTGTTGCCAGAAAAAGAGTTAGGTATGGCAAAGGCGTTCACTTCACCAACAGCACCGGTCATTCTTGACCCTAACCTAACCTAACCTAAATCAGAAAACCACCTACCTACCTCCCTACCGGACATGCATAACACTTAATTAAGACCCGATACACATAAATAATTGGCACAGAGCATGAATTAATCGAATTTTAACCCCAAAATGATGAATTTGAGGTGAGTAAGGCAGGGGTGTTCATGAGTTGGCAGCTTAGTGTAAGTATCGGACATGGCAGTCACTATGAAAATCATCATTTCTCACATCTTATGCACTAAAATATGGGATACAAAGCATCAAAATAAATTGTTACCAGAAAAAGAGTTAGGTATGGCAAAGGTGTTCACTGTTCACCAACAGCATCAGCCATTCTTGACCCTAACCTAACATAACCTAAATCAGAAAACCATCTACCTACCTCCCTACCGGACATGCATAGCACTTATTTAAGACCTCATTCACATAAATAATTGGCACAGAGCATGAATTAACCGAATTTTAACCCCCAAATGATGAATTTGAGGTGAGTAAGGCAGGGGTGTTCGCCAGCTGACTACATAATGAACGTAAGGAAGAGACATGATTATTACTGAGAAAATCACCTTTTCACAGCCTGTGCACTCAAATATGGGACTCAAAGCATGAAGTAGATAAAATGTAACCAAAAAATTATGATTTAGAGGTGTGTAAGGCAAAAATGCTCACCAGTTGACTAGATAGTGAACGTATGTAAAAGACATGGTAATCACTGAGAAAATCACCTCTTTCACAGCCTGTGCACTCAAATATGGGACACAAAGCATGAAGTAAATAAAATGCAACCAGAGAATGAGGATTTAGAAGTGATTATGAAAAATATTTAGTAGTTGACAATGTTTACTTATATGTCCATGATTGTTGTTTACTCCTTGTTTACCCCCACCTCTAAGGTTTTTACAGTGGTCATAATTGCTCTTGAAGCATGTCCAGTAATCCAGTGTTTAACTACCCTTAATCCTTAGCAGTGTGACTTTTGATTATTTAAACAAGAACAAAAATACCGCAAACGATCGGACAGCTGTCCACTGTTCACGGGAGTTGAGACAGAACTAGTAGGAGGGGGATTGGGCGGGAAGGGAGCTAGTCTGCGCGCGCGGGAAATTCAGACTGATGCTGTCGGAAAAAATCGGATTTTTTTTTTTTTTTTTTCAATTTTGGGGTTTCGGCCATCAGCCCACGATGTCCGAATAGTGATGTAACCGGATAGTGGTCGTCTGGATAGTAGATTGATTACTGTAACTCACTAAAACCGACAAACAAAATCTGAAAATCATCAAATATACGTCTGGCAAAAATCAGACTTTGTAAACTGTACCCCAAAATGACAATGTTCACCCCACCTGTGACTAAAACACATTAATCTAAATCTAAAAACAGTTTATTAATCAACCCAAACACACAATTTTAGTCTAAAATATCATCATAATTAAAAATCAAAATTCATTGTTAAACTGGGGTTTGGCCATTGTTAGGTGGGGTTTGGTGGCATTTTTACCCCCATCACTAAGCTGGGGTATCGCATCTAGGGATATCGTATATCGAGATATTCCTGTAGATTTATTAATCTCAGCCGATTCATGGATCAGTCTTGGGTTGTTTCTTATGATTTCTTTCACTTCTCTTCTTATGCTTTTTGCTTCAACCTTGTTATTTCTCTCCTGCTTGACTTATGCAACCTCTGCATATGTACTTTGTACTTCCTCATCATTTCATTATCTTCTCCTCAATATCAGTGCTCCGATCTGTCAGAGTACCTGCTTGCCTTATTATATCTGCATAGTTTTTGAATTCCACCAAAACTCTCTTTTGGCTGACTACTGCACTCCCAATTTTGTTTGACTTCTTTTTCAGAGTGCTCACCTCCGCTGACAGCTCATGTATTGTTCTGTCTTTTCTGTTTAATTCCTTTACTAAATCCTCATTTTTTCCCTTCTGTTTGTATAGTTCTTTTCTAATTTGCTGTATTTCCTGTTGAAAGTTTTCTATTTCCTATTGAAAGTTTTTTTTCCAGTTTATTTACTTTCTCGACTAATTTATTATATGTTTCCATTTCACCCAGTTGTGGGTAGAAGTCATCATTCTGTTTTCTACTTTTATCCTTTCTTTTACCTATTAAAGGCACTTCTGGTAGTTACGCCATGTAACAGAAAGATAATTTTTACTTACAACACTGCTGGCATCTCACTGCTACCCATCGGTGGTGAGGCAACACCCATGATATTTTGCTGTAGCTAAGTGAATTCCTTGGAAGTTTTGATTTTTCGATATATACTGTACTTCCTTTGCTCTTCACATTTTTGCTTATAATTGCTCTGTGATATTAAATCCTTCTTACTCTAGCCTAGTATAGAGCTTGACCCACCATACTGTAGATACATTTACAAGTAGGTAGATATGCCAACTTGCAGAATGCAGCTCCTTCGCATCTACTCCCTACTGTGTCTCCTGTGTTGTGTGTGTGTGTGTGTGTGTGTGTGTGTGTGTGTGTGTTTACCTAATTGTATTTACCTAATTGTGATATACAGGAAATGAGCTACGCTCGTGGGGTCCCGTCTCTGTTTCTCAATAAGTCAAATTTTGCTTTAAACTCGTTTCAGTTTTTAGACTGGACGATCTCTTTGTCCAGTCTATTCCACAGGTCTGTGCCTCTATATGGAAAACTATATTTCTTGATGTCCTTCAAGCAGCGTGGCTTCTTCAGTTTCAGACCATGTCCTCTTGTTGCTCTCTTATCCCATAAAAACAGATCTTCTCTATCAATTTTATCTACTCCCATCATGGTCCTGAACACTGCAATCATGTCACCCCTCTTTCTCCTTTCCTCTAAGGATGGCAAATCCAGCCTTTCTAGCCTCTCACTATATGACAGATCTGCCAGACTGGGGACCATCTTGGTTGCTGTTCTTTGTATTTTCTCAATCTTGTTTATATCTTTCTTTTTGTGTGGGGACCACACTACTGCTGCATATTCTAAACTGGGGCAGATCATGGCCACTATCAGTTTTTTCATCATCTCTTCATTCATGTAATGAAATGCCACTCTTATGTGTTCATGTATGTGTATGTATGTACTGTATATGCATGTTAATGTGTTTATCAGTTTGTATATGTATGCATCTGTTTGTGTGTATTTTTATGAGGTTTGTTCAGAAAGTATCTAACCTTAGGCTCTAAAAAATTAAATAGCAAGCCTGTTGAGCTAGGACTTTAATACCCCTCAAAGCATGTCCTTTCTGACCCGAGATATGTAGCCCAGCATTCTTTCCACTGCCTGAAATATTTTTCAGAGTCAGTTTTACGTGTCTCATGCAGGTGCTTCATCATATTCATCGTGATCCTTTCTCTTGGATGAACATTGCTCTAGACATGTTGGAGTATGCAAATTGCAATCCAGGCTTTCTGAAGACTGTTATCACTGGAGATGAGACCTGGGTGTGTAGGTATGACCCAGAAACCAATGCACAGTTGTCCCAGTGGAAGCATGCAGGGTCATCTCCTTCAAAAAAAGCACAGCAGGTCTGCAGCAAGGTGAAATGCACTCACATGTTGGCAATTTTTTTTGACTACTGTGGTGTTGTGCATCATGAATATGCACCAGGTCAGACTGTCAGCAAACATTACCACTGTGATGTTATCCATTGTCTTTGTGATGCAGTTCGGCTGAAGAGACCAGACCCTTGGAAAGCAGCCAGTTAGGGCCTGCACCATGACAGTGCCCCTGCTCATTCATAACTGATTCAGGAATTTTTGGCACAGCATCCCACAGGTTTGCCAGGTCCCCCTACTCATAAGACATGGCTTCCTGCGACTTTTGGTAATTCCCCTAGCTCAAAACCCCTGAAGGGTTCCCAGTCTGAGACAAGAGAAGAGATCATGATGAATTTGATGAAGCACCTGTAGGAGATACCAAAAATTCACTTTGAGAAATGTTTCAGGTAGTGGAAGGAATGCTGGTCTACATGTGTCAAATCAGAAGGTGCCTACTTTGAGAGGGATTAGTGCCCTAGCTCAACAGTTCCCCCCCCAAGGGCCTAAGGTCAGATAATTTCTGAACAATCCTCGTGTGTGTGTGTGTGTGTGAGAACAAAATAAACAGCGAGCTCAGTGCATGAGGCCTGGGGTGGCCGTTGTTTACGATATTGTTTTTGGCCTAACATTATAATACATTAATTCCTTGCTGCAGCATATTGATAGCCATATTATATATATTTTCTTACATATCCTAGTGTTTTATGTTTGTATAAGAGTAGTGTGACCAAGAGTGTTAGGTATGAGGTTAGCTTGAGATGTAATTGCCAATTAAGAATGATTTTTTTTTTTTTTTAATGCAAGGAAGAAGGAACCAAAGACCATGGGTCTGCATACTGTTCCTTCCAAGAAAAAACAAAAAACAATATGAAAGAGAGCCAAATTCAAGATCCATTCATTTCGAGATGCCTGGACACACTGCATTTGAAAGACTGGAGATCATAGGAAGTACAGTGCTTCCTCCAATTTTGCGAAAATATGGTCGACAAAAAACCTCGCAAAATCGAAATTAGCAAAGTTTAAACAATTAAATATATGCAATAAAGGTAAATTGGTCGATATCACCCCAAGGTAAGTACTTTTTCCCACTCTTTCTCTCGACTCTACCTCTTAATTTTATGATGATAAATGAAACAAACATGGACTGATGTATTGTACAGTAATATTATTATGAAAACATCATAGGTAAGAAACATAAAAAAGAAAAAAATACATATTTACACTGATGTGAAGACTGGCGTGGGGTACGGGACTGGTGGCAGGGCAAGGCTTGGTTGCGACTACTGTGGTGTAAACAAACGTGGCGGGGCGGCAGAACACCGAACTAGGAGGCACAGTACGCCCAGCGAACCACGACGTCACTACTCCGCGTAGCAAAGTAGTGCGGGAAGACGACTTTCCCACCACTCGACCTCGCAAAGTGTGTGATCGCTCGCAAAGTTCATAAATGTTAAAACATAAATGACTTGGAACTACCTCGCAAAATTGGTGATTCGCAAAGTTAAAGTTCGCAAAGTTGAAGGATGTACTGTAGGGAACACAGACAGAGGAAGACAGTTCCAGAGTTGACCAGTTGCATAAATGAAGGACTGGGAGTAACGGTTAACTCTTGCATTAGAGAGTTGGACAGAAAAGGGATGAGAGTTTGT
The DNA here is from genome assembly GCA_018397915.1 of Birgus latro. Lineage (NCBI taxonomy): Eukaryota > Metazoa > Arthropoda > Malacostraca > Decapoda > Coenobitidae > Birgus > Birgus latro. The sequence goes on along the minus strand of JAGKTI010027759.1, from coordinate 7,871 downwards.
TGCTAGACGGGTACTACGTGCCCATCGTAGCGGTGGAGGGATGCAAGCAGACAGTTCAGAGGAACAGTGACCGTTGAAATAGCGATAGAAGAGAGATAAAGATGCAACAGTGTGACGAAGAGGCAAAGGTTGAAGGGAATCAGTAAGAGGAGGAGAGTTAATGAGATGAAAAGCCTTTGACTCCACCCTATTGAGAAGAGCTGTATGTGGAGAGCCTCCCCACACATGAGAATTGTACTCCATACAGGGGCAAATAAAACCAGCGTACAAGGTCAACAACTGTGCAGGAGTAAAGAAAGTTCAGGGATGGGCTGGGTAAGGGTATGGGGAAGGGTTGGGGGCTGGGGTAGAGGCAGGTAGAGCTCGTTTTGTTCTCCCCTCGCCTCTTCCCTGGGTATACAGAGGTGAGATGGGGGCACCCCTGAGCAAAAATTAGTGCTCTTGAGTGTTTGTGGAGTGAGGAGGAGATGCAAGGGTGTGCAAGGAACAGCATGGTGGAATGATGAGGTGAAACGAGCTGTGGAACAAAAGAAGAAGGCATATAGTGAATGGCTAGCAAGCAGAGGTAGGGGAGATGAGAGAGAGACGAGAGAGGTATATGTGAGGTGGAGAAGAGAGTTGAAAAGATTGGTGAAGGAGAGTAAGAAGAAAGTGGATGAGGAGTTTGGGAGGAATCTGAGTGTAAAATGGAGGGAGAGTAAGAAATTGTTTTGGAAGGAGGTAAAGAAAGTATGACAGTGTGAAAGGGGAAATAGTAGGGGAGTGAAAGATGGGAATAATAGACTGCTGGTGGAGATGAGAGAAAAATTGAGGAGATGGAAGGAGCACTTTAGGATTTGTTGAATGTAGAGAGTGAGAGCAGAGCGAGGATAAGTGATTGGGGAATGGCTGGGAGAAGAAGAGGTGAGATGAGGGAGGAAGAGATCAGTAGGGCGGAAGTAGTGGAAGCATTGAAGAAGATCAAGATGGGAAAGGCCCCAGGAATTGATGGAGTGTGTGGTCAAATGCTGAAGTATGGGGGTGAGATTGCTGTGGAATGGATGTGGAAGTTGTGTAGATTGGCTTGTGAAGAGGGAAGGGTTCCAGATGACTGGAAATCAGGTATAATTGTTCCTTTATATAAAGGAAAAGGGGAGAGAGAAGTATGTGGTAACCATAGGGGTATTTGCCTTCTAGAAGTATGTGGTAACCATAGGGGTATTTGCCTTCTAGAAGTATGTGGTAACCATAGGGGTATTTTCCTTCTTAGTATGACTGGAAAGATATATGGTAGAACACTTATTGACAGGGTTAGGCATATAACAGAGGAGTTAGTTGGAAAAGAACAAGGGGGATTTAGGAAGGGAAAAGGATGTGTAGATCAGATATTTGTTCTAAGATGTTTAGTGGAGAAGTATCTAGAGAAGGAAAAGAAAGTGTATGCTGCCTTCATGGACTTGGAGCAAGCCTATGACAGAATAGATAGGCAAGGTATGTGGAAGGTATTAAGAATATATGGAATGGAGGGGATATTGTTGAGTTCTGTGAAGAGCATGTATGAAGGAGCTAGGGCTACTGTGCGAGTGTATGGTGAGCTAAGTGAGTTCTTTGATCTGAATGTGGGACTGAAACAGGGTTGTGTGATGTCTCCATGGCTGTTTAATATATACATGGATGGGGTTGTAAAGGAAGTGCAACGTAGGTCAGTGGATGTGTGGGTGGCTCTGATGAATGAGGGCGGGATGTGGAAGATTCCGGTGTTGTTGTTTGCTGATGATACAGTATTGTTGCGTGAAGATGAAGGGAAATTGCAAGGTTTGGTGAATGAATTTGGGACTGTGTGTAAGAAAAGGAATCTGAAAGTCAATGTGAACAAGAGTAAAGTTATGGTGTTTGAGAGGAATGAAGTCACATAAGGCACAGTGAGGTTGGATGGTGAGGATATGGAGAATGTGAGTGCATTCAAGTACTTGGGCAGTGTGATGAGTAAGGATGGAAGTTTTGGGGATGAAATACTTGAAAAGGTACAGCAGCGAAGGAAGTTTGTTGGTTCATAGAAAGTGGTGATGAGAAATAGGGAGGTGTGTATGTAAGTCAAGAAGTCACTGCATGATAGTATTGTGATCCCTACCCTGATGTATGGAAGCGAGGCATGGACCTTGCTAGAGGGTAACAAGTCACGAGTGTGAGCAGTGGAAATGAGTTATTTGAGAGGAGCATGTGGCGTGACATGGAGGGACAGGTTGACGAATGAAGAAGTGAAGGAACGTTGTGGGGTGGATGTGGGTGTGGTTGAGAAGATTAGGAGAAATTCACTGAGGTGGTTTGGACATGTGGAGAGAATGGAGAATGAAAGACTGACTAAGAGGGTGTATGCAGGTGGGGTGGAGGGAGGGAGAGGGAGGGGAAGGCCGAGGATGAGGTGAAGGGATAGAGGAGAGGTATATGAGGGAGGGGGGAGTGAACTGCGGGGAGGGAAGGCAAATGGTGGGTAACAGAGTGACTTGGAGGCGTTTTGTCTGTGGCCACCCTTTGCGGGATTAGGGCGTCGGGCTATATATAGATAGATAGAGCGTACATATACAGTAAAACCTCACTATAACGGACTTATTGGGGCTCAGACCATTCCGAAAAATGCGAAATTCCGATAAAAGCGACATTTGGACTTCCCCCTGCTAATCCGGACTTTTTCCGATGTGTCAGACATTAGTCCAGATCAAATGAATGGTTTTTAAACTATTTTTACTACCATTTTGGTACTGTACTGTGTTATAACTTCACTACATTAATCAGATGGTATAATATATATAATAATACTGTACTGTGCACTGATAAGCATGTCTTTTATTCACCTTATTGTGGTAAACATAGCTGAAGTGGTCCGGACTACTTCTGGCTTTATCGGACTTTTTCCGATATACATGTATAGGAACTTAGTCTGGTAGCTCCTCGAGTCCGATAAAAGCGAATTCTGGTCTATTGAAGTCCGTTATATTGAGATGTTACTTTACTGAGTAGTACATACAGTATAATTATAATCATACTCACCTAGCATTGGCACCGCCACAAAAGCCACAAAGTCAGCCATGACTCATAACTAGAGTACAGTAGTCAGAGCAGTAGGGCATGGAGCCCTGAGGAGGTCACAGCACTACAGCAACAAATGAGGCACAGAGGGGGGGCGGGGTTGATGGTTGGCCTGGCACATTGGGTGGGCTGCTCCTGCATGCATTGTGATTGACTGACTTGTATGGCCGTGTTGCAGGGTCTGCCCACGCGCCGATTGGGTCCTGTGTCTAAGCTTGATATTGCCTAATCTTGCCAGGTACTGTATTTTAATAGAGCCAAGCAAAAAGCACCAGCTATTGCATTGGGCCAGATATTGTGACAATTGATAATTGAGAGATTACTGTATAAGAATTAAGACATGGATACCCAGATAAATGTTGTCTAAAGTTCAGATTTTTCAAAAGTTAAAGTACTTTGCAGACACAAGCACTTTGACTTATAGAGGTTGCATAGTGTGTGTGTGTGTGTGTGTGTGTGAACAATGCAAATAGCTCTGAATCACTTTTAACCTGAAACATGTAAATAATTGGGAAATAGAATGTTTTTTTGTTGATGCAATAAATGCTGAAAATTTTTGGTAAACAGTTTCATTTCTCCAATGTCATTTTTTCGCACAGTGGATCAAAACTTTACATGACCTTGTTATGTTGGCATTCCTCTAAAGCCTGAGCCCAACAGAAACTGAATCCATGCAACAGTTTGGGGGCTATGGACCTTTGAGTTGGAATTATTGGTGTCACAGTAGAGTTACTGTGTTTTACCTTATATATATACAGCATATCCTGTTGATAGACAAGGTATGTGGAAGGTTTTAATAATATATGGAGTGGAGGGGAAATTGTTGAGTGCTGTGAAGAGTATGTACGAAGGAGCTAGGGCTACTGTGCGAGTGGATGGTGAGCTGAGTGAGTTCTTTGATCTGAATGTGGGACTGAAACAGGGTTGTGTGATGTCTCCATGGCTGTTCAATATATACATGGATGGGGTTGTAAAGGAGGTGCATGGTAGGTCAGTGGATGTGGGAGTGGCTCTATTGAATGAGGGTGAGATGTGGAGGATTCCAGTGTTGTTGTTTGCTGATGATACAGTATTGTTGAGTGAAGATGAATAGGAGTTGCAAGGTTTGGTGAATGAATTTTGGGTAGTGTGTAAGAAAAGGAATCAGAAAGTTAATGTAAATAAGAGTAAAGTTATAGTGTTTGAGAGGAATGAAGTCACAGAAGGCACAGTGAGGTTGGATGATGAGGATATGGAGAATGTGAGTGCATTCAAGTACTTGGGTAGTGTGATGAGAAAGGATGGACATTTTGGGGATGAAATACCTGAAAGGGTACAGCAGCGAAGGAAGGTTGTTGGTTCACTGAAAGCGGTGATGAGAAATAGGGAGGTGAGTATGGAAGTCAAGAAGTCACTGCATGATAGTATTGTGATCCCTACCCTGACATATGGAAGTGAGGCATGGACTTTGCTAGAGGGTAACAAGTCAAGAGTGAGAGCAGTGGAAATGAGTTATTTGAGAGGAGCATGTGGCGTGACATGGAGGGACAGGTTGATGAATGAAGAAGTGAAGGAACGTTGTGGGGTGGATGTGGATGTGGTTGAGAAGATTAGAAGTACACTGAGGTGGTTTGGACATGTGGAGAGGATGGAGAATGAAAGACTGACTAAGAAGGTAGGGAGGGAGAGGGAGGGGAAGGCTGAGGATGAGGTGGAGGGATAGAGTTAAGATGTATATGAGGGAAGGGGGAGTGAGCTGGGGGGAGGGTAGGCAAATGGTGGGTGACAGAGCGACATGGAGGCGTTTTATCTGCGGCCACCCTTTGTGGGATTATGGCGTCAGGCTATAGACAGATATCCTATTGAGACTCGGGTTTGCTGTGGGTGGGGTGTTTCTTGAAGGGTATTTAGTGTACCACCCTCTCTTGATTGATAGGTCTGAAGCCATGAGTTCCCTCTCGAATTAGCTGTTGAGAATGCATAGTTTTGTCTATTCTGCTGGACCTGCATTCTCAGTGGGATATTAATGCCATGTCTAATGTTGTGGTTTTGTTGTTGAGTAACATTGGTCTGGCTGAGCAGACTCTTCAACTGCTGGTAAGCAGCCACCCCTGCAGGGCATCCCATGCAGTACACAGTACAACCTCCTAGTATGCGCCAATTTCGACGACCGAGGTGCTCGCTTACTAGGAATTTACATACTAGGGCCTTTGGGTCGGGCCTTTGGAATGTTTACCCCCCTTTATCTTACCGACTATGAACTACAAAAACAAGCACCAAAGCAAGCCTGAGGAGAGCAAATCACCCAGGGGGTTTAGGGTGGGTTCGTGGAATGTGGGAAGTTTGAGGGGAAGAGCAGGGGAAGTCGTTGAGGTATTCAGTAGGAGGTGGGTGGATGTGGCATGTTTGCAGGAAGTCCGTTACAGGGGTGGATCAGCCAGAAAGATTGTTGGGAAGGATTGCTACTATAAGTTGTTTTGGCAGGGGGGAACTGACGGATATGGGGGTGTGGGTGTGTTGGTTGCAGAGAAATGGGTGGAATATGTCATGAATGTTATGAGAGTAAGTGATAGGATATTAGTAGTGAAAATTTTGATCGGGCAGAAAATGATTTCCGTTATATCGGCATATGCTCCACAGGTAGGATTGGATGACGCAGAGAAGGATAGATTGGGATGATTTAATACGTGTAGTGAGTGGTATGGGTGATGATGAGGTAGTGGTTCTGGGAGGGGATTTAAATGGTCATGTGGGTGAAGCAGCTCAAGGTTATGAAGGAGTCCATGGAGGATGTGCATATGGTGTGAGGAATGCAGAAGGGGAAAGAATACTCGAGTTTGGGGAGGCTGTGGACATGATTGTGTGCAACACACATTTTAGGAAAAGAATGAGTCAGTTGATTATGTGCGAGTCCAGGGGAAATAGTAGTCAGATTATTTTCTGGTCAGGAGGGTTGATAGGAGATTAGTAAGGGATGTTAAAGTTATAGGAAGCTAGGAGTGTGTGCAGCAGCACAAACTGTTGATTTGTGGCATGGTGCTTAAGGAACGAGTGATGAGGAGGAGGACATATGTACCTAGGAGGAAAATATGGAATCTGGTGAGTCGGTTGGTTATGTACGAGTCTGGGGGAAATAGTAGTCAGATAGATTATTTTCTGGTCAGGAGGGTTGATAGGAGATTAGTGAGGGATGTTAAAGTTATAGGAAGCTAGGAGTGTGTGCAGCAGCACAAACTGTTGATTTGTGACATGGTGCTTAAGGAACGAGTGATGAGAAGGACTTATGTACCTAGGAGGAAAATATGAAAGCTGGGAAACCAATCAATAAGGGATGCCTTTTATCCTGAGATGAGGAGAGTGGTGGCTGAACAGGAAGCCGTAGATAGAGGCGTTAATGAACAGTATAGAGCCCTTAAGAACAACCTCTTGAGAGTTACCGATGCAATATGCAATTGGACAAGAGGCCCACCAAGACATAAAGTAACTTGGTGATGGGTTGAGGGTGTAGAAGCTGCAGTTAAGGAGAAAAGAAGGCTTTTCCGGGAATGGAAGAATGGTGGTAACAGGGAGGAGTACTTGGCTGCCAAGCGCAGGGCTAGAAGAGAGGTATACCGGGTTAAGTCTGAGTCACGGAGACTTTTACTTGATACTCTAAATCATGGAGAAAGGAAAAATATGATTTTTAGGGTGGCATATCAGGTGAAGAGGGATAATCGGGACATTGTAGATGAGCAGTGTGTGAAGAATGATGATGGAAGGGTAGTGGTGAACAGTGAGGATATTAAAGATGCATGGAGATCTCATTATAGCCGATTGTTGAATGAGGAGTTTGATTGGGATAGAGAAGGTTTGGAACCAGCTGATCCAGTGTTTGGCTCTTGGCCTTTGATTGACGCTGCTACTGTGAGTCAGGCAATAGGCAGGATGCGAGTGGGGAAGGCGGCAGGTGTGTCTGGGTTGACTGCCGAAATGTTGAAGGCCTCAGGAGATACTGGGGTGAGATTAGTCACTGACCTGATAAATAGGATTATATATGAGTGTGTTGTCCCAGATGATTGGCTGAAGAGTGTAATTGTAAATATGTACAAAGGAAAGGGTAATGCCCTGGAAAGGGGAAATTACAAAGGTATAAAGCTCTTAGATCAGATAATGAAAGTAATGGAGAGAGTTCTAGAAGGTATGATTAGAGAAAGAGTGAATATCGATGAGATGCAGTTTGGGTTTATGCCAGGCAGGGGGACCACTGATGCCATATTCATTGTTCGACAGCTTCAGGAAAAATATATTGGCAAGAAAAGGGAATTGTATTTTGTTTTTGTTGATTTGGAAAAGGCCTTTGACAGAGTCCCTAGAGAGGTGGTGAAGTGGGCAATGAGAAAGCTATGGTTGGAAGAGTGGCTGGTTAGGATGGTTATGGCCATGTACATGGGTGCTCGCACCCAGGTAAAAGTGAATGGAGCTTTGAGTGATGAGTTTTCCGTGAATGTTGGTGTGCATCAGGGGTCAGTTTTGAGTCCCTTGTTGTTTATCATGGTGCTTGACGTGACTTCAGAGATGGACTCCCATGGGAGATGTTGTATGCTGATGATTTGGTGTTGATTGCGGAGAATGAAAAGGAGGCGGAGGAAAGATTTAAGAAGTGGAGAGATGGTATGGGGTACAGGGGCTTAAGGGTGAATGCAGATAAAACAAAAGTGATGATATCTAGGGTTGGTGGCGGTACAATCAGAGAAGAGGGAGAGTGGCCATGTGCAGTTTGCCACAAGGGTGTGGGAAGCAATTCCATCTTGTGTAGTGTTTGTGATAAGTGGGTGCACAAGAGATGT
>JAGKTI010027758.1:0-13165 GCA_018397915.1 Birgus latro | reverse complement strand
GACTTGAATAATTATAATAAAGATGCGATGTTTGCACATAAAAGAATAATCAAAAAATGAGTTGAGCAATAGTGGTTCCATTGCATTTTTGACATTAACTGAGGTACCAGTGGTTGAGACATAGAGAGGGAACAGAAGAGATCAGCTTCCCTGAGTGACCGATTGTGCTTTTTAGTTTGATACTTAACTGGTAAAGAATAAAAAAAATGGAGTTCTCAGAGAGTGAAATCCCCTCCCCCACTAGCAGGTCTAAGGGCCGAAAAACTGACGTCGCTCTGTGACCTTGAATTTCGATAGATTGTTCTCAAAATCTGCTTACTTCATGCTTTGCCAACCCTACCTCCTCCACCAACTTTGGTTTATATCAGATCGGAATTCTCTGAGTTGACTTTGTCCAGTGACCTTAACCTTTGAACTTACCGTGCAGCATTGACCTTTCACTGATTGTTCTCAAAGTGGGATACCTTTTAATTTGTTTTAAGCCGAACCCTTCCATAAATTATAGTCTACAACATATAAATACTGTTGAAGTTGACCTTCCCATGTGACTTTGACCTTTGATCTATTGCTTCCAAGAGTAACAGGTCACTCTCTTCGGCGATCCTCAGCTCATCCGGAACGTTTTATCCAATTCAGATCAAAACTGTTTTGGTTATTTTGTCCACACACAGACACACGGGTCGAACTTTGACCTTTCCCTATGGCCTTAGCTTTTGACTTATTGCTCTCAACATTGCATGCCTTTGTTGTTCCCTGACCCATGATCTTTTCCCAAAGTTTATAATAAATTTGATAAAAACTTTAAATTGTCTTTTCCTTTTGCCCTTGACCTTTGACCTAATAGTCTCAAAAGGATCAAACTTATTCCTTGGTCTACTCTCAACACTTCCATTAAGTCTGGATAAAGTCAGATGAAAACTGAGTTACTTTGTTAACTAGCATTCACACAGGACGAACTTTGATCCTGCCCTGTGACCTTGACATCTGATGAAATCACAAAATTGAATCACGTCATTTTTACCTGACCCTTAACCGTTTCACTAAGTTTGGTCTAAAAATAAAAAAAAGTTTTTTGAAGGTCTGTGACCTTCACCTCAGAAATGTTGCTCGTGGACAACCCTGAACCCTTTCACCAAGCAGGGTTAATATGGGATGAAATTTTTTTAAATATTCTGGTAACAAACAAATAAACAGACAAACAAACAAACACGACACTCAAAATGTAAAATGAGCCCTCGCTGAGACGCGGGTGTAAAGAAAAAAATGTGTCCCGTAGTCCTGGAGGTTGACCCTACGAGATGTCATCCGACCTACTAGCTCATTCGGGTGGAAGGCTATCATAGTGTAAAATTTGTGTTCCTAGGAAAGGCAAGGAAAATTTGTGTTGCTGCTCTCGACATCATCGCCTGGAAAAGTAAAGAAGCATCTAATTTAGCATCAAAACTGAGATATAAGTATTAAGGCTACAGTGAACCTAGGCACACCGCTGGAAAATATACGCAATAGTAACAGGTGTTATTAAGTGTCTGTTCTCAAAATTTCCATATTTCTGAAAAAGAAAAAGTCAAAAAGCGCGATCCTGCCCAGCAAGACTAGTCTCTCTTAAAAAGAATATCAAAGATACAGAGAACCTACGCACATTGATGGCTGATGCAAATATAGGAAGTGTTACTTTTTTTTCTTATCAAAGTGTACAATAATACGAAGCAAGTGAATGGCACACTCAGTTTTTCCCCTCTTTTAGTTAAAATAAGAACATTATCAGTGTTGTTCGCCTGAACACGTTGTCAAGCGTGGACGCCAGTAAAAAACAGATATACTGTACATACATTGAAAAAATTATTTTGCTTATTTCCTGTGAAGTTTTTTATATTTGGGGGCACTGAAACTAAAAAATGAGAACCGTCTTTCTCCATCACGTAACATTTTTTCACAAAACACTTTTTTGGTTTTCAGTTATAGTTTCCGTTTTATCATTTCGCACTATATAATTATTTACGTAGTTATATTTTACTACAATGATAGCATGTCCGAATTTAGTATTCTCTAATATTAAAATCCATATTTAAAACAACACAGCTGTTTTATTTGGTAAGCCAGAATATGGCCGGAACACAACACAGTGATGAGTCATACCAGTACTGGAGTGCAGCAAACCGATCTCGTTATGACTCTGTTGACCAGTACGCTTGTAAATTACTTTCAGTGTAGTGTTTCTTGGTTTTATCACAGTGATTTTTGTTGAAAATAGTGATGTTTTATTGAAAATGTACTGATATTTATTGAAGTTTTTCTTTCCTTAGAGATAAATTAAAATTTTGTTGTGCTGTTAACGATTATATTATGACGTCTAGAGGTTGTGGTCTTTTGTGCTACATTTGTGGAAAATTTTTAGTGAAAAATCATAACATAACAGATTTTATTTAAAAAGCTTATTATACTTACTATGAAATGTAACTTGGTGGCCGGGACAAAAAGAGGCTCCTCACAGTGTCTACTCTGTACTGAAGAACCAAGACACTGGATAAAAGGTAAAATGAAGGCTCATGCTTTTGATATTCTGATAATTTGGAGGGAACCCCAAAATCATAGTAATGACTTATTTTTGTTCCTGCCAGATTAAAGGATATAACAAAAACAATCAGATTTTTTTTTTATCCTAATCTTTCTTCAGCAAGAAGGCCTGTACCACATAGGTCTGATCTGCTAATCCCGCCTCTGCCTGATGGTCTTGATTATGTAGAAACTCACTCAGAGAACTGTGTGGTTTGGGTAGAGGTTTATCTTTCTGGAGGAAGAATTAGAGACAGGTTTATTCTGCTGGGTGGGTATGTACTACAAATGTGTTGGTGTGGATGGATGGGTGGGTGGCCTGGGGAAAATAAGTTCAGTGATCAACAGGTCTTTGGGAAAAAATAGGTCCACTGATGGAGCAGGTTCATGTGGAAGTATAGGCTCACTGTGCAATACGTCCTTCAGGGATATGGATGCCAAGTGGAAACGTTGATGCAGTTAGTGAAAAAGGTCCATGGATGATGTAGGTCCTTGTTGGGAAAATACGTCCATAACGGGGGAAAAAAAGGTTCATGAAGAATACATGTCTATGGGGAAAAAAGGTCCATGAGGAATATAGGTCTATGGGAAGTAAAGGTCAGTGGAGTGAAAATAGGTCCATGTTTGGATAATGGGTTCGTTAGGAAAGAAAGTCCATTGTGTAATAGGTCTGGATGGGAAAGTATCTCCATGGGGAAAATAAGCCCAAGGGAACAAAATGTATTCATGGGGAGTTAGGTGCACAGGAAATGCTAAGTCCAAAGGGGGGAAAGAGGTCCATGCAAGAAATAGGCCCATGAAGAAATGAGGTGCAAGGAATATGAATAATTGAGAAAAAAAAATCCATGAAGAAAAATAGGTAAATGGGGGAACAACAGTCCATGGGGGAAAATTAACCCCCAAAAGAAAATTGGTCAAAAGTGGAAAATGGGTCCATGGAGGAAAATAGGTGGGTGGGGGATGAACTCTAGGGAGAGATTTGGGAGAAGGATTCCAGTAACACTACTACTACTACTAGTATTAGTAGTGGTGGTGGTAATAGTAGTAGACGTTTATTTTCATCTTATGCCTTTGTAGATAACATGGAAACTACATACGCAATCGTACGTTATGCATGCAGATTTGAGACTTACAAATCAGTAGTAGCAGTAATAGTAGAAGTAGTTATCGGACGGACACCCCTTCTACATGTAATAAGATACGAAAGCAGTATTTGCTCCCCTGCCCCTATTTTGTACCTTTATAAGTTTTGGAGGGGTGCTGACTCCCCTAAAAATAATGGTGGAAATTTGTATATAGTGGAAGACATTCACAATAAATCAAAGAAACGGACCTGATAAGGTTCGTTGAAATCCATAAACCCATTTTCCCCAGTTTCTGATCGTATTTAGTTTTGGGAGCCGGGGGTCACACTCCCCAAATATCGCAATACGGATGAAAGGCCATTGTATGACAAGTATTATGATGTCCAAGTCATATAGTCATATCTGCCCTCCTTTCACTATATTTGAGGATATTTATTTTGGAGAGTAGGTTGATCTTCCATGAAAATAATGGCTAGAAAATTGTATATTGAGGAAGACCTTAGAAATAACCCGACGAACTCACCTGGGAAGTTTCATTCAGATCCATCAAATAGCCTAGGAGGAGTTAAGACACAGACATGCAGACAGACTGACAGACAGACAGACACCGGCAATCTGAATCTCGAGCAGTGGTATAGGGCGCGTTGTCGAAAATAATAATATCCTGCTTCGAAGGATTGATTGATACTAGTACTACTACTACTACTACTACTACTGCTACTACTACGACTACTACTACTACTACTAATGATGATGATGATGATGATGAGGTGGAGGAGGAGCTGCAGTAGATGTCAGATTGTGCAATGTCCACTTTTGTCTGTCTGTCTGAGGGCCACATATAAGACTATACCCTTTGACCTTTACCTTTGACTGATTGCTGTCAAAAAATTCATTTATTGTTGACTCTTAACGCATCTACTGAACTTGCCCAGTGACCTTGGCATATGACCCTTTCTTGTCACCTTGACCTTTGATTAAATGCTCTTCAAATTGAATTCCTCTCTCCGTACCTTCCTCTTAACACTTTCTTAATGTTTAATGTAAATCGAATAGAAAAGCTTAAGCTGACCTTGCCATATGCTCTTGGCCCGTGACCCGTTGTTTTAAAAAACAATAGGCTAGATTCTTACCTTGTCCAGCAAGATTGGTTTAATAATTTCAAACTGTTTCAGTTATTTTCACACACATACACACGGGTCGAACTCTGATCTTACTCTGTGACTTTGGCCTCGACTAATTCTTTTCATAATTACCTACCATCGTTCTTGCTATACTCTCAAGCCTTCAGGTAAGTTTGGTGTAATTCGGGTGAAAACTATATATTACGGAGGAGGTGGACTGTGGCATTCCACCTTGGCAGACCCCTGTTCCTGCTGTCTCATACACTCCGGCCTCCAAGACTGACCTGCCTCAGCTTCAGAAACAGCTAGCTTTGGAGACTATCGCCAGGCTGTCATCTTCCCTCCCTTCGGCCCATCTACACTGATGGCTCCCTGCAGGAGGATGGAAGTGCTGGTTGTGCAGTGTTTTCCCCAAGTCTGGATCCACCTCAAGGGGGCTGGTTGGGCCGTCGACTGCCAACCTCATCGAGCTCTACATATTGCGAGCTACATGGACTCCGCGATGCAGTTACTTTATTAGTACGGACGAACAACAGCGGCTTGATCATCTGTGACTCACAGTCGGCCCTCCATGCCCTCTCCTCTCCCAGGCCTGCTTATCAACACATAGTTATGCAGATACTCCGTCAATTGGCCACTGCCCGCGATCGTTCGCTGGTGGTCATATTGGTCTTGCAGCTAACAACACCGCTGACCTCATTGCAAGGACTGCCTGCGGACTGGATCTGCCTGCTGTGGATGGTACTAATCTCTTCCCCATTTGCTACAAGCAGATAATACGTAGAGCAGCCCGCTCCCCTATTCTCCACCGTAGAAATGCTGAGAGGACTTACAGTGTGTCTATCCAACATTATGACCTCTTTCTACATCGGCCCCATAGATATCGTCGTAGTGGTCTTATGGTTCGTCGACATAACGTGGTGTGTGCCCGCCTCAGACTGGGATACCGACCTGTGTGGCAAGTGGCTGGGGTGGACAACGCACCTCGTTTCTCCTCCTATAAGCTGTGTGACGCACCCAATGCCAACACCCTTGACCACTATTGCCTGCAATGTCCACTTGTCTCTGATTTAATACCACACGGACTTACATTAGTGGACACTTGTAAACATTTATTGGATGATGATAATCTAGATGTTATTCTCATGCGTCATCCACACTTTGGTGGGTGTTAATTTGTTTTAGCTAGACAGCGTGTCCTGCGTGGCACGAGATCCCTTGTACTCACCTCACATATGCCCACATGGCACTGTAATAGGTTTGTCGCCTTCGGGCGTAATAAATTAATCAAATCAAATCAACTGACCTTGAAAGGCAAAGTCTGACCTAGCCCTGTGACCCTGACGTTTGACTTAATATTCTAAAAAACAATAAGTCAGCCTCCAGACTGACCTTCAATCCTTCAACGAAGTTTGGCTAAGATCGGATAAAACCTGAGTTTCATTGTTCAAAGACATAGAAACAAGCGCACACACACACACACACACACACACACACACACACAGATCATATCAGCTTTCGCCTTGCGAGCGCAGGAGTAATAGCAATTATATTACGCATAATGTTACGTCTGGGCGGAGCACTCGGAATGCAGTGAAATGAGAGGAAATACTGAAATAAAAATAAAAATGAGGAATAGAGAAAGCAAGATAAACACATAAGAGAACCTCGGGAAATGAGCAAACAGTTAATTATGAGATGCAAATGAGGAAAATATATTTGAATCGGAAGAGCAGTTAGAGAACAAGAGTATGAAATGGAAGGGTGCGTGATAGAGCTAGAGGACCGATAAAAGTGAAAATGAAAGGACATAAGAAAGATGAGATGATGATGATGATGACTGAAGTAGACAGGGCAGAAAGAGAATGAGAATATTTGAGATGAAGGGCGATTACCAAGTCCTTAAAGAGGAGAGCACAACAATAAATTAACACATCGATAAAAGAAGAAGGACGAAGAGGGAGAGACAGAAGAGGAGGAAAGGGGCTTGTGTGTGTGTGTGTGTGTGTGTGTGTCAACATAACACAGCAACACCCAGGGACGGGCAAACAGCCAAACACACATGCAACTCCAACATCAAGTTCTACAAATAAACGCCATCCACCAACCCCCAACCCACACCCACCCACCAACCGACTCCCAAACGCACACACATTCACAGAGCTACTCTCTCNCCAAACACACATGTAACTCCCACAGCAAGTTTTACAAATACACTCCCTCCACCACCCCCCACCCCACTCCCACCCACCAACCGCCTCCCACCCGCACACACATTCACAGAGCTACTCTCTCTCTCTCTCTCTCTCTCTCTCTCTCTCTCTCTCTCTCTCTCTCTCTCTTTCTCTCTCTCTCTCTCTCTCTCTCCATGGCCTCAACGTGGGGGAGCAGAGTAAGGTTGTGTTCCCTGAAACTCTTAAAGCATAATTTGTGAGGTGATAGGTAGGCAGATAATGTTGGGGTAGGTATGTGAGGCGTGGCTGGGTCTCTCTCTCCCTCTCTCTCTCTCTCAGAAAATTTCATCAGTTTAGTTAATCTACATCTCACTGCTTGTGTATTTTCTTGGAAACGTTTGTGTGTGTGTGTGTGTATGTGTGTGTGTGTGTGTGTGTGTGTTGCTTGCTAAATATTTCCGAGAGGCACACTTTAACCACATTATCCCCCAGTTACCTACATCCTCCCATGCCAGCTTTCACTCCATTAGTAAACTAAGTGGAAGCATGTCACCCTCCTGCTTTCCTCATGTGTATTTTAGCTCGACGATGTTCGCATTATTTTAGTTATTCTTGGTAGTACTGAAGATTTTAACTTCATGTCTAGGAAATGTAAAACTTGTGTTATATTCTAATTTACGCCAGACAGTATTTTTTATGCTTAGAGAATCTCACCGCTATTGTCAAACTGGAAGAACGTTGGATTTTATTTTAGCTTGAGCCAGTCGACTTTATTTATCTTTGGGGAGTTCACTAATTACAAATGTATTGATGAAGGTTAGATCCAACTCCGGTTATAAAAGTATCTGATAAATCGTACAGCGTCGTCTACCATTAGTTGGAAAATATACTACTGACATCATGTACTCAGTGCCACAGAACAACGAAAAAGGGCAAATAATTATTACCCAAATGACGTCTATTGTTATTTAATTTTTGTAAGTAGCAGTCGAATTTGTTCAGTTTTGGAGAAGCTACTTGAACTGACAATGAATAACGATGGCCTTAACTACTACCTTTAATATCTGTGGGTTTTCCTAAGTTGAAATATGGTCTCGAAGTACTTTAATAAGAATGAACTACAAGCATACGTCAGTGTAATTAAGTGACTTCAAATGTACATAATTATCCGGCAGTAAGAAAGGACGCCATCGCAGCGCAATAACAATCGTTTGACATTTGCAAAAGAAAACTAAACATCAAAAGAAAAAGAAAAAGAAAACGTAGTTGTAGTGCGATGACGCAGCTGTATGAAATCGTCTGACATGAACAAGAATGAACTAAAGGAATTAAGTCATCGTAGAAAAAGAGGATATTATAAACCCGCTCCAGCTGATGGGCAGATTAGATATGATAATAGACCAAATGACACTTTATCTGTCCAATTACCTTTTACCTGTTTAGTCGACCTTATCCTCTCACCCTATTACCCCTACCTGCCGATGATTAGACCCACGGCCTTGTTTTAAATGGACTAAGAGGTTTCCTGGTATCTCTTTCTTTGTAATTTATATACATATTACAGTTGAGCATTATCTTGTACGTAATTTGCGCCCATTTAATATATATTCTTTTGCATCAATAACAAACAAGTGGACACTGTAACATAATGCGCAGAATATACTGTTACGAAAGAGATGTTATGAAATGCAGCACAGAATACGACTCTCAGACCCACTCGTGATTTTATCAGATCTCCCCCTGGAGCCGCCTTTCATGCTCTCATCAGCTCGTCATTCGTCAGACGCCAGGGTCGGGTCGTCTGTCAGGGTCACTCACTTATTGCCATGAAACCTGAACGACGCCTAAAAAGAAGCAGTATTTTTCACTACCAAAATAACACAGATTAATTGGGGAACTTGGGGTTGGTTAGATGTCTGCTTGTTAGAATCTCAGAAGCAAAATGGCTGTATTAGAGTGTGAGGCAACTGGACCGATAATTTATTACTTTTGCAGAAATGACTGTGCATTCGAAGATGAGCGTTTAGAAGCACAAGGCAAAGGCAGCGTATTTTCGTGAGGCTAGGAGGCTTTCCAGCACTTCTTCCCTAGCAGTTCTTCTTGAATACTACATTTCACTATCCTCTTTTATATATTTTTAATTCTGACACAGACTACATCCAAAAAGAGTATTTAAAGAATGGAACCCCCGGGTCTTACAGTTAGTATACTGGCCGAATGTTAGACTTTGCCTTCCAACCGTGATGTTAGACCGATCGTTCTCAAAAGAGAATTACTCTGCTTCGTTCTTGCTTGATAGCCGACCGCTCCACAATGTTTGCTACATAATGAATCAGAACTGCTTGAGGAGACCTTCATCTTTAATCTATTGTGCCTTTCCCCAGGTTTGATTTAAATCAGATCGAAACTACTTAAGCTGACCTTACCATGTGACTTTGACGTTTGACCTCTTGTTCTCAATAATACTAGGTCAGCTTCTGGGAAGACTTTTAACCCTTCCACCACGATTGCTCCAAAATGGATCAAAACTTTAGTTATTTCACACACACACACACACACACACACATACACACACACACAGATTCCTAAACATGACTTTAACTCTCAAACAATTGTTTTCAGCTCACGAGATAAATTATCTACTTCTTTAAACGCTTTTTTAGTTTTGGCATCACCAGATGATATGATTCAGTTTAGGGGAAACAATTTGCAGCTGATGACAGTGAAACGATTTCCATTAACCCTTTCAGTAAGATAATGATTTTTATTTTCTATTTTTATTTTGCCACCACAAGACGATTATATTTAGATTAAAGAAGTCTCATTGTAGTAAAGGTGCAAAGTGATGGCAGGGGATAGTACTCGAGCCTGGAATAATTAATAACAAGTTATATCAATAAACCATTATACAACTGTCTCATGTTGTGGGCTCCTGACAAAAGATAGTGAAATCAAACCTGACCATCTTCCCAACATAAACCAGTCTCTCTCAGTTTATAGAATATTTAACCCTTTCCATTAGCCTAACTTAGACTGCATAATGGGCACACCGTCACTGTCTCTCCTTCGTGATATATCCCTTACTAAAAAAAAAAAAAAACTCAGCATAAATGGTCGCTACTAGTGTTTATGTAGACGGGCGTGGTGCATTCTCTCGGCATGATGGAGGAATACCTGAACTTACCATAACCTTTAAAGCATATGCCAAGAATATGACGGGTAAACCAATAAATACAATAATGCATCGTACTGTAGTTGATAATTCACATGATTCTTAAACATTTCACATGATTCATACTGATAAATAGTAAGAGAAGAACGATAAGCAATTTTGTGTGTGTGTGTGTTACCCTGATGATGAGCTGAGTACACAAACTTGCCAGTGAGGAACCACCTGTTTGTCGAGTGGGGTGCGTTCGTACACACACACGTACACACACACACACACACAAAATTATACACACGCATAGATTTCATAGAGCTTGCAGTCCCAATTATTTGGTCTAGTTCTGAACACTGCAGAATAAGAAAGGGATAGTGAGGAAAGCCGAGAGATAGATAGAGAGAGAGAGATAGGACGATAGCGAGAGCTGAATAACCCTCCCAAAATAAGGCAGCTACTGGGAAATATGCTGGGATAGGCAGCGCATCATCGCAGTAATAATAGATGCTCAGATATATTTGGTCAAGAATTTTAGGAAATAAGAAGGCAAACTTAGAGCTATATAAAGGAGTTGTCCCTTTGCTGTGTGTGTGTGTGTGTGTTTTTTTAGTGGAAACAGAACTTGCCTAATAAATAAACTAACCGCAGACACATGTGTATGTATATTTAACAAGATGCCAGGTTATGATCGAGCATTATTGACCATAAAGAAGTTGTTACATTCTAGGTTTTTATCAACACTTTCGTCCACACGTACACACACGTACACGCTTACACATGAGTCAGATTTGTCACACGGTATATACCACGCTTTTGTTACATCTGCAGCATGTCATAGTACTGAAGACGTACATCCCCATTACTCCGAAAAAAAAAAACACTAAGTCCGTAATCTCTTCGGTTTAGGAAGCTCCCCAACATCTTTTCCTGACCTAATTGCTTTGTTTATTGCACCTTACTGACTTCTTATGTATTACGTAAATACTTCCGATATCGTCCTACTCTGCATAAAAAACGTACAATAGGATACTAACCACCTATATCCAAAAAATAAATCGCTAAGGGAAATGTGTTTGGGAGTTTCCTTAATTGACGAGAATACGGCCTAAGACTCATCCGCTCATATCCTGTGGCAACACAAAAGCAGAGGACAGAGAGCAGAGGTTGAGTTTAGAGATGTCTCTCTCATATTCAGTACCGGTTATTTACCAGGAGGAAGTGAGAACATACTCTGTTCTTTGACATTCGAGGTGTTATAGAAGATTTACTGCAAGAGCAAACAACATACACTCACAAACAATAAAAATACACACAAAACTAGTGTACACAGACACACACAAACACACACACACACTCGCACATACACACACACACAAACACGCCTCAGATGTTAGGAGAATCCGCAGGCGATCCTGTAGCGAGGAGACCGCTGACAGAAACAGAGGAATCCAAAGGAGAAAAATGACCGACAGATTTTGTAGAAGGTTAAGTTGTTAGAGTTGATTAAGATGAAACCCACCAATACGGCCAGGGATAAGTGTAAAGTGCTGTGCAGGTTGTGCTAAACCATTAAGGGAAAACTAGGATTGCTTACCAGGTGGATCAGAAGTAAAAGGGCTGGTGAATACTGAAAGAAGAAATGGAAAGAATGTGTGCGACTGTAAAAGGGAAGATGGTGATTGAATTCTGGAGAGCCAGACAACTCACGATGTAAATAAACAGCAACAAATATATATTATGCACTTGGTGATTGGCAAGATAACCGTAGCCAGCGTAAAGAAAAAGAATATTCAAGTACGGGAGAAACAACGACGATTGGTCTGGGATGGAAGAGGCTAAAAAATAAAAGAAAATGGAGAATTGGTGAGGGTAAAGAGAAATGAAACAATATCCCATTTATAAACTGAGTAACTCACAAAGAATGACACACACACACACACACACACACACACACACACACACACACACACATGCAAACAATAATTTCCTAGACACCCACCTGCATACTGTAGCAGGTTAAAAAAAAAAAAGTACCGTGGGAGCTAGGGGGATGCTTACCTCAGACGGCACATGATCGAGGAGGGGTGGTGATGACTCAGGAGGGTAAGAAATGGAGGGAGGGAGGAAGGCGGGGGAGGGAGGAAGGATTAATGAGAGAGGGATATAAATGAAAAGGGTAAGCGGAAGGTCAGAGAGGAAAGGAGGGAAAGGTCAAGGGAGAGGGAGGTGGGGGAGGACGTGAGGAGGAAGCGAGAAAGGGAATATGACCGAGGGAGAGAAGGTGAAAGAGAAACAGGAAGGAGGGCGAGGCATGAGGAAGGAGTAAGGAAGGGAATGGAAGGCAGAGGGATTTAGTGAGAGAAGTGACAGAACGAGAAATGTAACAGAGAATAGGGGCAAAACAGAATCAAGGAGTGTACTAGATATAAGTAGTGAGGTAGCGAAGTGATCTGATATGACGGTCATTAACGTGGTAAGAGAAAAATGAAATGAGGAGACGGCAGACGTGGGACAGAGTGGCGAGGGGAGTAGAGAGGAAAAATATTTATAAGAGTAAAGATTGGAATGATGGAGTGAGAGAGGAGAGGGAAGGCGATGATAGGGAATATTTAATGAAAAGGAAAGGTAAAGAGAAGAGAGGGGTAGGAGAGGGGAAGGAAGGAAGAGAGGAGAAGGGGTGAGAGGTTGCGAGGAAGTGGGAGGCAGGGGGGAAGGGATGAGGTGAAAAGTAGGGGAGAGGTAATGGAGGGGGAGGGGTGAGAGGCTGTGGAGGGAATGAAAAGGAGGAGGAGGGGGAGGGAAGGAGAAAGAGGGGTGAAGGATGAGAAGGGTAGGTGAAGGGAAGGAAGGAAACGGAAGGGTAGGAATATAGGTGAAGGATGTGGAAAGGGTGGGGGAGTAAAAATGTGAGAGGCTGGTCAGAGAAGAGAAAGGGTGAGGGAAAAAAAGATGTAGGGAAGGAAAAGAGTAGGGAAGGTAAAAGAAAGGGAAGAAAGGGATAAGGGGAACGGGAAGGAAGAGAAAGGTTGGGGGAGACAGGGATGAAAGAAAGGGTAAGTGAGGGAA
>JAGKTI010027757.1:0-13165 GCA_018397915.1 Birgus latro | reverse complement strand
AAGGAAGTAGAAGTGTTAGGGTTGTAATTTGTAAGGTTGTGTTTGTGAGGCCTAGCTAGTGTGAGGGGGGGGGGGATTTTGTGCGGATGTTATTGTGTGTGTCAGGGTGTGTTTGTGAGGCCCAGCTGTTGTAGGGTGTGAGGAGGCGTGTGTGTGCGGTTGTTTGGACCCGGCGCGGCGCCAGGACGAGGTTTCATTAACGATCTTTGCTTATTTTTACGGCACCACACCAGCTTTCTTAGTATCAGAAAACATTTGGCTTGGACGCAGTTCATCACGTTATTTTTCAGTGTATTTTGACTGTGAAGGATTAATAGCAATATGATTGAAAATAAAGTATAAAAAAGCTTAATTATACACAACTAAAGCTCCAGAAAGTTTGTAAATATGGCGCCCGATGTAAGGACGGCCTGACAACAATAGGATCATTAGACTTGGCCGGGACCTTCCCTTTGACCTCCATATGGGGACCTCACGTCTTAACTTGTTTACCGTCATGGTCAATAGCCCTCGTACCATTTACTGTAGAATATTCCCATATAGGCTATTGACTGTTTTTTATCTTTATTTCCTTCTGGCCGGTATGTTTTTATTGAGGCATTAAGCAGCCTCATACAGCTGGGGAAGACAGATTTGACTGTGTATGTTCGTGCCAGTACATGTGCGTGCGTGCATGCTTGATCGCTGGTGATTCATAGTGTGAGTCAGGAGTGTGAATAATGTGACTGCTTCCTAGTGACAGGTGAGTAATATGGATGGGAGGGAACCACAGGCCTTAAGCTTTTTCCGTTGTTTGCATATTGTCCAAGTGTGAATTATACTGTCTATGTTGTTTATTGGTAGCAGGGTTGTCGCTCCCAGCCGCATCATGAAAGAGCAGGGCATGGGGCTGTCTTCATAACCATTCTCGAGCGTAAGTTGTGGATGAGAGTGCTTCTGTTTACTTTTATCTCCACTCATACAGGCAGCTGCCAAACACTTCATAACCAAACTAAGAGTGAATGACAGCAAAACAAAATTATTCCTGATAATAAGTAACTGTTACCTGGCATGGAAACACACGCATCGTAAAATTTTGCTAAGATTGTTTGTGATGTGGTGTGATGCGCCTTGTGTGATTTATCGTCAGTGATGGTGAGGATTACAAGATGCCGGGCCGCTCCATTGCCAGTGTGCAAGTGAGTTTGGTTCTTGGTGAGAGTGTGGAGTTTCACTGGAGTGTGGGTTTTTAGTGGTAGTTGGGTGTTTCGAAGGACCCCTCAAGTTCATCTAAATT
This sequence comes from Birgus latro, assembly GCA_018397915.1. Classification (NCBI taxonomy): domain Eukaryota; kingdom Metazoa; phylum Arthropoda; class Malacostraca; order Decapoda; family Coenobitidae; genus Birgus; species Birgus latro. Next base: position 11,889 of record JAGKTI010027757.1, on the reverse strand, counting down.
CGAACCCGGTGGAATGCAGACTGAGGTACCCTTTTGTAGCCCTCCAGCCTCCTTTTGGTGGATAGGGAGTGAGCTGAGGGACGTTTGTATAACGTGGCAGCTCCACTGCCCGGTCATATCAGTGACACCTCGACCACGTGAAGATGCCCCACTCCACCACTGAAGGTTATAGAGGAAAGCAGACAGAAAGATATCAGTGCCTATTGGACCTTTCGAGACTCTGGTATGGGGTAAATCATAACGAAAGATATCTTTTATGAATCCAAAGCAGGGAACATGGGGATTGGTTCGGGGTGGCAGTGTGGTGTGCTGGGAGATTGGGTTTAGAGAGAGTGTGAGTTTCTCGTGGCAGTGCGGAGTTGCAGTGAGATTGTGGATTTGGTGGGAGTTTTGTGTGTGGGGAGATAAGGTTTTTTTTTGTGTGGGGAGATAAGGTTTTTTGTGGGAGTGTGAGGTCCTTGGAGAATATTTCAGTATATCGGTTTAAACACTATTTTCCAGGAAAATCTACGGTTGGTTAAGTTTAGTCTGGTGGGTTTGGGTCAGATTAGGTTAAACTAGGTTGGGCTTATTTGTTAGGGTTGGTTAGTTGAAGTGAGGTGAGGTTAGGGTGGGTTTGAGTGATATTAAGTTAAATTAAGTTAGGTTAGACTATTAGGGAAGGCTAGTTGAAATGAGGTGAGATTAGGTTGCATTAAATGAGGTTAGGTTGCATTACGGTTTTCGGTAAATAAAGAGCGACCAGGCAGGGAAGAGAAAAATTAGGCTGGGATGGTGAAATGGTTAACAGCGGACGCAGTGCCCCGGGAATGTTGGTTGTTGGTGAGTGTGTGATGTGTGAGGAGATGGTGGTTGTATGGGGAAACTGTGGTTGTATGTGTGTGTATGGAGAGACTGTGGTTTTGTGGGTAGCTTGTGGTTGTGTGGGTAGATTGTGGTTGTTGGCTGGTGTGTGGATAGATTGTGGTTGTTGACTGGTGTGTGGATAGATTGTGGTTGTTGGCTGTTGTGTGGGTAGATTGTGGTTGTTGGCTGACGTGTCGGTAGATAGTGGTTGTTAGTGGGTGTGTTGGTAGATTGTGGATATTGGTAGGTGCGTTGGGAGACTGTGGTTGTTGGTCGGTACGTGGGGAGACTGTGGTTGTTGGTGGGTGTGTGGTTAATATTGTGGTGTTCACTTAACCTTCCTTTAACCCTTTTGTACGTCTTCGTTTTCAGCTTTTCTGTAACTCTTTTGTGCCCAAATTATCGTCCATCCTCCCCCTGTGTCGCCCTCTTCCTTCTTCCATTCCTCTTTTATATAGCTTGCCCCGATACCATCTTGGCACATACTGGCTTCATGTTTGTGTCTTTGTACACTGGTCCCTCCTCACTCAGGGCAGGTGGTGTGTGTGTGTGTGTGTGTGTGTGTGTGTGTGTGTGTGAGATAACCCCCTCACACCCTAATGGTTCTCTTTAGTTCATATCCTTTCACCTGCTTTGTTCTGTTCAACCTTCATAATTCTTTTTCATGTTCTTGGCATGTTCACTCTCACTTGGCGCCCTCTTTTGCCCAGCTGCCTCCCACCTCCTACCTTGACCCTCGCCCGCCCCTTGGCTACACTACCGCTATAAAATCTGTGCATAAAAGGTGGCTAACTCGTCCTGACATGTGATTCGCTCTTTATAACCCACTTGTATGGATGCCGCGGTGCCTGGACCATAGCCGCCAGCCGCACTGTATTTGCAAAAGTTATTGGTCTGTAACTTATACATACATGCAACACACACACACACACACACACACACACACACACACACACACACACACAGAAGTTATCTGCCTGTAACTGCCATCACACAGACTTGCTGGCCGTCGACGTCAGCAAAAAAGGCGACCTTGAGGAGAAGTTCTGGTGCATGTTTTTCTTAGCCATTTTTAACCCAAGGACATTTTCATTATTACTTTGTTGCTACCTCTAGATGATTTTATTGAGATTAGCAGAGTTTTTGAACTATAGTTTTAGATATTGCCTTATGAGCTCCATCACCGACTAGGGTCCAACCTGAGATGAATAAAATCGTATGGAGAGAGCAATGATAATAATAATAATAATTAATAATAATAATAATAATAATAATAATAATAATAATAATAATAAAGGCATCTTCCAAGTGCTGTGGTAAATCCTGTAGAACTAGCCATGACAGCAGTGCAACTTGACTGGACAAATAACCGAGGTGATGAATGAATGAAGGAATTATGCAACACGTTTTATGCTGCTTCTTCTTGTTCTTGCTGGTAGACTGGTTATGGATCTGCTTTCCCTTTTGATGCGTGATGTAGGTGTCCTGCCCTTTGCTGCTGGAACACAGGAATATTTTGTTTGCCAGACTGGTTTTCCGGCCGACGTGTTTGTTGTCATCTCAAATTACACCTATGAATCAGGTGACTTTTTTTTGGGGGGGGAGGGGAGATTTTTTACGACTTTCTGACTGTATTATTCAGCTTAGAAGAGGCTTATTCGAAACTGGAAGAGTTAGATGTGGGTTTCATTCCTTCAGTATTTGGTTAGATCTCTCAAGCTATGATCGTGTACTATGCTGCAAGAATAATATGAAAATAACGTCCTTGGGCTGGAGGAGTTATACAACCCCATTCAGTTTTTGTAGCTACCGATATGAGTTTGTTGCATCTTCATCTCAGCTTCTGACCAGCTTAGAAAGGCATATGGCATGTTTTATGACTCGAAGTTTCACAGCTTGACTTGTCGTACAGATTTATGGGCACTCGTAAGATGCAGGTGCTCTTTGTAAGCCACGCCAAGCTTTGTTGTCGCCTATAAAGTACTTTGTTGTCATACTGTGGTATTTTTATACCTATAGTTTGCGTTGGTTGGCATGCTTTGCTATTGTGATGTCTATATATATATATTTTTTACTTGCTGACCATTGTTGATTGTTTTTGATGTATTTCATTGACATCTTCATTTTGCTGTTAATGACACCTATTTGACGGGTTTATTTTGCTTTGCTTTTACCTGTATTTTGCTATAATTTTTTTCTTGCTAATTTGACTTTTGTTTTTATAATGACTACCTGTGACACCTGTATTTGCTGTGTTGACTCGTGTGTTTTGCTGTATTGACAACTGTTCTTCGCACTTATATTTTGCTATGTTGAAATCAAAATTTTATTATAGCGGCATATAATTCTTGGTACCAGTATGTTGGCATCTATAGTTTTATGCCTATATATTGCAGTTGGCATCCCTTATCACTGCTGTGTTGCTGCCTGTTTTTTTTATTCATACTTTTGCCTTGTTAATACATTTTGAAACATACACCAATATTTTGGTTGTGATATTATGCTCTATTGACACTTTCCATATTGCTGTGTTGACGCCTGTATTTTGACACGTGTATTATTCTGTTAGCAACTACAGTATATTGACACCTCTGTTTTGTTAATTTGACACACATTTTGATATCTATATTGTGTTCCCAATATTGGTGTGTTGACACTAGTATTTTGATGGTCATATATTGTGTTAATAGCTGTATTAGCACCTGTATTTTGCTATATTGACAGTTGAATTTTGCTTTTAATTTCTATACCAACACCTGCTGATATATTTTGACTCTAATGTTTTGCAGCATTGCCATCTATATTTAGTGGCTGTATTTCTGTATCAACCCCTTAACCGCGGGTCGTCACTTCGGTGACGCTCGGGCGCAATGGATCATACCGCGGGGCGTCACTTTTGTGATTTTGTATTGTTTTGAATTTGCCCGGGCTTTCAGGTGGTAACTTGTATCATCTATCAGCACTGCCAATGCCCAACAATAGTCAGAGCTGCTAATGTCATCAGTACTCCCACACATTGTTGACAGTTTAGCCATTTTCCTCCATTCTAGACTCCCCTCCCTACCTCCCCTCCATTACCCTCTCGTGTTGTCTGCTCAGCCGCTCTGCACTACGTAAATCTTCCCCGGATTTTTCCACTGATTTCATCCATTGAAACGAGCCCTGTGCCCTATTCTTATACAAAGTAATATATATAAATAAAATAAGGTAATTGATAGTGTCATACACCTGGAACTGGCTAATTGTCACTTGGCAACATCCAACCTGCACTCGTTCGCTAATTTCCCCTACTTTTTCCCCCGTGAAATATGCCATATGAGCTGTTCTCATAATATAAATGTATATAAGAAAGGAAGAGAGAAGCCTGAGTGATATTTATATTCACCTGGAACTACCTCATTTATTAGGTATTGGCTAGATTCCTACGACTTATTTCTTAGCATATACATTAGCAGCTGACATTTTCAACTCTTGGCTACCCAGATACCTACATCTCAGTTCACTCCTGTCCTTCAAGCTGGTGGCACGTCACAGCTTGCGCCTCTCCATTTCTGCCGCTTTTGCGCCCATTATAAAAGGCCCTGTGACCTCTACCCCTACTAAACATCGTGTAGGAAGCGGTAAAGGACTGTAGCTATATATAAGTGTAATAAAGTATTAGAAATAATAAAGTGTGAGTGTGTATATGAATAAGAAATGACAATACGAGCGGTGAATTAGCGCGAGTGGGAGGCTCGTACGCTCTGGTATTTTACATTGCTTTCACGTTTTTTTTTTTTTTTGTGTGTGTGAGTATGGATTCCAAACTACTTGGAAATCATTGAATAGTGTTTCTAGTGTTAATATCTGGCAGTGGTATTCATATTACGGGAAGTCGGGAAGTGTAAAGTGGAGACTTAGTTACCCACCTTCAGAAGTCTCCACAAGTCCTACGGTAGTCGACGAGTGCTAAAAAAAAAAAAAAAACATCCCAGGAGAAAGCTGAAGGTATGTGCCATATGCATATATAATTATAATAGTATAGGACTAATAACTGATTTTTCGGCAAATATTTTTAAAAAGTCAGTTGAAGCGCGAATTTGCCCCGCGGGATGGGCACGGCGCGCCTCCGACAACCCCGCTGTTTAAGGGTTAACAACTATGTTGACACCTGTATTTTGCTCCAGTGACACAAGTTTTGTTGTGTTAAGTATTTTGTCCTGTTAACGTCCGTGTTAATTGACACCTACATTTGGTCCTGTTGACACTTGTGTTAATATTGATGCCTCTGTTTTGCCTTCTTTGTGGTGGGGGGGGGGGGGGCACTTGCCATCCACTCACAAGTAGTGCTGCTCTAGGGTGACTGCCCTTTCCTCTCTTTTTTCCTTGTTTCTGTCCTTCCTCTTCTGTCATTCTTTCCATCAGTCATTCCTCTTCCTTCTGTCTACAGGTGACTCTACACTGATTGACAAGCCAAATGGTTTCCTGTACAACAGGAAACCATTTACTACGGTAGGTGGTAACCGTATAACCAAATTATGGTGTTGTAGCCGCAGCCAAGGCAGTTGTAAGTCTATAATTTGTTGAGTTGTAGCCACAGCCAAGGCAGTTGTAAGTCTATAATTTGTTGAGTTGTAGATATAACCTCAGTTCACTTGTTGTCAACGATGGGAAGAGTTAAAGATGAAATCTGGGATGACTGCAGTTTTATTCTCAGTGTTAACTCTGAGTCTATCACACACGAGAGAGTGTCTAGTGCTGGTTAACTGTCGCGAGCCTGCCCACTGTCTCCCACCGTGCTCTTCACTCCTTCTTCCTCTCTCCCTGCTCTCTCTTGTCAATCTGACTCTCGTCCTTTTCCCTCTGGTCTAAGGAAAGCCTCGTCACGTGGACTATGCGTGTCCCAGAACCTTTGAGAACACTGTATGTGTGTATGTGTCAGCTTCTCACGGTAGAAAGTGTAAAGTCTGCCACTTCCTGGGCTGGTCAAGTAACACCTTGCAATATCTCCACTTCCTTATCTCTTTCTCACTCTCTCTAGCCTCCTATAATATACAAGTTATATATGCTAGAGTTTACTAATATTTAGAGTTACGACATCGCTCGGTCACGCCCAACGGCGGACTCACGACGCGTTGCAATAGTAATAATGGCCTTGTAGAAGAAAAATGTGTAATAAGAACAAATTATAAATGTCTTATACATGTCATGGAGTAATTTGAAATATGTCCTCTATGCACTTGAGCAAGTAAAAATAATTGTATAGATATATGCCTATATGCAAGTTTTTTTTGACAATGCTAAAAGTACAACAGAATCTACTAATATACATATTTGTATTGCATATACTGTATATGAATTATAATGACATTGTCATAAAAATAACATTAATTCATCTTTAACTCATCCCACCGCTGCCACCAAATGTTGTAGCCACAGCCAAGGCGGTTGTAGGTCTATAATTTGTCGAGTTGTAGATATAACCTCAGTTCACTTGTTGTCAACAATGGGAAGAGTTAAAGATGAAATCTGGGATGATTGCAGTTTTATTCTCAATGTTAACTCCGAGTCTATCACACACGAGAGAGTGTCTAGTGCTGGTTAACTGTAGCAAGCCCGCTGTCTCCCACCGTGCTCTTCACTCCTTCTTCCTCTCGCCCTGCTCTCTCTTGTCAGTCTGACTCTCGTCCTTTTCCCTCTGGTCTAAGGAAAGCCTCGTCACGTGGACTATGCGTGTCCCAGAATCTTCTAGAACACTGTATGTGTGTATGTATGTGTGTATGTATCAGCTTCCTATGGTAGAAAGTGTAAAATCTGCCACTTCCTGGGCTGGTCAAGTAAAACCTTGCAATATCTCCACTTCCTTATCTCTCTCTCACTCTTTCTAGCCTCCTATAATATACAAGTTATATATGCTAGAGTTTACTAATATTTAGAGTTGCAACAATGGCGCCTGGTGGTTTGGTGGGTCATTAAGGCGCTCCAATCGGATTGAGCCTGTGCAAGTTTACATCCAAGTGGTGGTTGGGGTTTATTGCTCATGTAGTGCACTCAGGGATGAGTGAGGCTGGTTACGCTCATCTTAAACGTCAGGACCAACTTGCCTAGCCTCGGGCTCCTATGCTCCTCGTGGGACAACACAGGATGAGATGATGATCAGTGATGATGATGATAATGACTTTTGTATGATAATTGGCTGCTATATTTTGCTCAGTTGACACCTGTATTATAATTGACACCTATATTTTGCTCTGTGACAACCATATCTTGACTCTATATTTTGCTATGCTAACTATGTTGTCGCCTGTATTTTGCTCTGTTGGCGCTTAACCAACAACACAGGTATTTTACTTAACTGACCCCCATGTTTTGTTACCTGTGTTTAACTGTGTTGTCATCTGTATTGTCATCTGTGTTAACTGTGTTGTCATCTGTATATTATCTAATTGACACTGCAGCCCGAGGACGTATATTTCATTTTTGCAATCTTTCCCGAGTAGAGTGAAATCATCTCCCGGTAGTGAGAATATACTAAACTTATGCGTCCTCGTAGTGAAGATAAAGCTTTGACACTCGATGTTCAGTAGACACCTTTATTAAGCCCTCTCAACACCTGTTTCCTGGTTATTGCCATGATTGATTTTCCTCTTGCTATAATAACTTTTTTTAAACATGATTTTTGCTGTCTAATCCTCCCGCTCCCCCCCTTTTTTTTGCCCCGTGTCTACACATTTTTTTTTGCTCTGACTTTTTATAATCTTTGCCATGACTTTTTTTTTTTACGTATCTGATGTTATGTTGACTCAGCTATATTTTGCTGCATCATTTTTTTTTTTTAACGTATCTGTCGCTATGTTGACTCTTAGCCATATTTTGCTGTATTGATGCCTTCATTTAGCTGCCAACGCCTGTTTCCTGCTTCTTGACGTGTGTTTGTTCCCTACATGGTTTGAAGAAGGGAGAACCACGCATGTTATTGTCATAAGGGAGGGTAAAAATAGCGTCAAGATCCGGATGAGGAAGAGAGGAGATGATGACTTGCGCAGAGGGTGGCGGGGGAGTGGGGGACATTCTGGGTTTATTCCTGCCACCTTCACGCGGTTTGTTTGGCGGTGGGTTGAATTTTGGAGCTGGAGGGGGGAGATGTGGGGAAGTTTTTTTTTTTTTCGGACGGTTTTGTGTGGCTCAGGGCAAAGACTTTTCAAAACGAAGCGAGTAGATAGAGCCGCCATTAATCCCATGACCTGTATAGGGTTTCCTGAGTTGAAGAAAATAGTTCGGCAGCAGCAAGAATGAAATGAACAGGAGGAATTATACAGAACCTCCATATAAAGCCTTCGTTAAACCCATTACCACTACGAGACCCGCCTGAGCTGAGCTAAATTGTTTGCTGGTATCAGGAATAATTAGTAACTACTTGACCTGATGCAAAGGACTGGGATTCTCGAACATATTTACGATCGTTTCTTTGTCGTAGCTTAGATTTGCTTTTTCTGGAGGAACAAGAGACAGGGAAGTTTCTGTACTCCCCCTTCCTTGTCCCTCCTGGAAAAATAAAATAGTAACTTAGGATCTCGTAACTTAGGATTATTTTCGCCAAAAGTACAAAAGAGGATTCTCCACTCTTCTTGTCTCCCCTGCCAACGTCTTAAGTTGCGACAGGGAAGCGATCGTAAGTGTGTTCGAGAATTATACCCGGGAAGTAGAGGAGTGTGTACTTGTATGTTGAGAGATTATGTGCTGGATTATTTCGCGTTGAAGATTTCTGTGTAGTTGGAGGGAGGATAATGACGAGGAGTGAGTGAGGCTTGAATCTGCGAGGTGTACCCTATGAGAGAGTAGTTGCGTTGGTGATGAGGGAAGCCTGAGATGGGGAATAATGTGAAGATTGTGTTTGAACAGACGGCTGTATGTGAAGGGTACTGAAGGTTTGGTGTATCGTCAGCTAAACAACAGTCTTCACAAGGTTTGGAGGATACATAGTGGACAAACTGGTCTAGATACGACTCGATACATTTCGCTTTGGGGTGAAGAAACTGTCACAATGATGATGATGGTGGTGGTTGTGGTGGTGGTGGTGATGATGAAACAAAACCGTAATAATGGTTGTCTGATTCCTATACCCACATTATCATAATGAAATGGTGTTTACTATGATGGTACAGCAGTGTCGGTTGGAGCCTTACACTAATGATGCATCTAGGGTTCATACATCCGTGGAAAATGATGACTGGTAGGTGAGGAAATAGGACAGGCTGGAGGCGGGTGTGGGTAGAGGTGAGAATGACAGTGAGCTAGTAAGGTGCTAGTGTGCACATGCCTACTTAATGATAACTAATAATAATGATGGTGGTGGTGGTGGTGGAAGATGAGGGAGTGGACAGGCTGGATGGAGGTACAGGTGGAGGTGAGAGTAACCGTGATGTAGCAGGGTGATAGTGTTCCTGCCACGCTGATGACATGACGTGAGAAGAAGTGGAGACGCTCATGTGTCACCGCCTTACCCTACACAATCAGTTATACTTTCACTTACCTTCACTTTTGTTCACCCAAACTGTACTTTTACACACACACACACACAATCTGTTTTTACCATCCTATTTTTCCTCACTTCTACTCTTGCTGTTCATATTTTTACTCGTTTGTACTTCACTTCTACTTTTACTGTCTCCTACATTTACTCACTTCTACTTGCTTCTGCCGTGACTCACCTCTGCTGTTACTTGTACTGTTATTTACTTCTGTTGTTAACTCATGGTACTGCTACTCATTTGTAATGTTACCTCTACTCTTATTCACTTAATACCGTTACTCACCTATACCGTAACTTTTCCTCATTCACTGTTGAGCACTCCTGTTACTCGTTTCCGCTTTCATTCACTTCTGTTATTCACCACTACTTTTAGTCACATCTGTTTATGAAAGGTTCGTATTACTGTTATGGAATATTATGGCTTATGTTAGTCGCTGTGAGGTAGGAGACTGGCCATTGTTGATAATCCTAGAATAGACCTTCACAGCGGATGGTAACCTTATGTATTGTATTCAAGAGAACACCAGATTTTGTTCATCAGACGACTCATATACCCCATTTACATTAACATGGCCTAAAATTGCCATCTCTCCATCTTCACTGTCAAGTTTAAGAACAGAATAACACTAGAGTATGATGCTAGTCACGAAAAGCACTACAGATATGATGCAAAGCCACAACATTGTCTTTTACCGGTACTGAACCACCTGATATAACCTGCAAAAAGGGAAACATCTGGGCCAGTTTAATGTGAAGGAGATATAGTGGTGTAAGGCATACACTTTTCAGTACGATGACATCTTTTGTTGTCTATTCTTCCTTCTTGCAGGTGATTTTATTCAGCTTTGGAAAGATCTGTAGTACTGAATGGGTTAATGATGGTTATATCTGACCCCTTCAGTTCAAAAACACTCAGGCTCAAGATGAGGATCATTATCTGAAGTAAGAATAAAGCTCAAAACACGTAATCAGCTTGAAGGGGTAATGAAAAAAACTGTCGAGTACCCCTTCCATGCTTTTGGTTCGCCTAGGAATTATATATAGGATAACATCAGACGGTTTTCTTCAGTTGAGACAAGTCGTTGCAGGCAAAAGTTTAAGCTGGCATGCTGTTAGGTTTTGGAAGTGTTAGCATGGATGATGATGAAGATTTATGGAGGTATGGATGCAGGGGAGGTTTTATGGAAGTGTGTGTGTGTGTGTGTGTGTGTGTGTGTGTGAGAGAGAGAGAGAGAGAGAGAGAGAGANGGCGGCGGCAATATTACCTCAACCACAAGCTGGCCCTGTCTCATCGTAGTGGTTACGTCGTGGCCCGAGGACGCAGCTTTGCCCATCCTCTGATATTTAGAAAGGCAGTCATATTAAGTGGATTTGAGGATTTCGTTACATCTCTCCATTAACGATTTATTCTGGATTGTACACCTAAATATCCTCTTGTATGCTATTGATGTAAAGTATGTCGATATTAAAATTATCATATAACAAAGCAAGGAGAATGTTAAGATGTAGTACGCAAATAAATCACTGAGGAAGACACACTACGAGATGTCCTGTGGCACTTGGAATACCCCTGAAGTTCCTGATCAATTTTTACGACAGACAAGATTCCATAATAGTTTTGTTTTTCGTAGCTATTGCGTCACTGCAGCATTCAGTTTAGTTTTGTGAGGTGTTTTGCACCTGTATGTGTCAAGAGAGGTGTAAACAAATATACACAGCGGAGTTTATAAATACAGCCCCTGATGGTGTTTGGTCTGTTTTGGTGTGGCTTAGCTGGGGTTAATGTGAGGTGAGTGTCTGGCTGGGAGGTTTAGGAGACGGGAGGTGTGACTCTCTCGGAAGGTTGTTTGCAGTTGCGTTGTTGACTCATCTTTTGCCGGGGACATGTCATATGTTTCTGTGTGGCTTTTCTGTTCTTAGTTTTGCAGTGTGTGTGTGTGGGGGGGGGTCAGATTTTTGTGTTTCTACATTACGTGACTCTGGGAATAATTGTATTCTATAGTTGCTTTCCATGGCCAAAAACTTATATTGCTGAAGGCTGCATTTCTGATTTGCTTCGGGGATTTCGTGGCATCTCTTCCTTGGCGCATTTACACAGCACATTTTATTAATACTCTTATGTGTTACTGGCAAAAGACCATGTCGACTCTTAAAATACATACAGTATAAGTAACACAAAGAGCTTAGGATTAAATGGCCATACGATAATAAGTCGCTAAACAAAAGGTGCTCCGAAGATTACAATGCCTTTTAAAATCCGGAAGGTTCTCTAGTTTCACTGCTGACCCACGTTTTGACGAGGCTGTTGACGCATATTGCACTGTTCCTTGTGGGTATTCAGACATCATATCTGAGTCTACACACAGCCTTATTTTCAGTGTTTTGTTAATTGTGTACATGTTGCCCTCCTTACCCTTCACGGGGTTGGTGCGTGTGGGTACTGTATTCACCCCAACACCAGGCTTTGCTCTGCTAATCGAGAAATCCTGGTAGTTATGAAGGCTCTAAAAAACTGTGTCGATTAACGCTTT
>JAGKTI010027756.1:0-13165 GCA_018397915.1 Birgus latro | reverse complement strand
CTTTCATGTGTGGGGAGGCTCCCCACATGCAGCTCTTCTCAAGAGGGCGGAGTCAAAGGCTTTTCGTCTCATTAACTCTCCTCCTCTTACTGATTCCCTTCAACCTTTGTCTCTTCGCCGCACTGTTGCATCTTTATCTCTCTTCTATCGCTACTTCAACGGTCACTGTTCCTCTGAACTGTCTGTTTGCATCCCTCCACCTCTACGACGGGCACGTAGTACCCGTCTAGCAACAAACTCTCATCCCTTTTCTGTCGAACTCTCTAATGCAAGAGGTAACCGTTACTCCCAGTCCTTCATTTATGCAACTGGTCATCTCTGGAACTGTCTTCCTCTGTCTGTATTTCCTACTTCCTATGATCTCCAGTCTTTCAAACGCAGTGTGTCCAGGCATCTCGAAATGAACGGATCTTGAATTTGGCTCTCTTTTGTATTGTTTTTGCTTTTTCTTGGGAGGAACAGTTTTGCAGGCCTGTGGCCTTTGGTTCCTTCTTCCTTGCATTAAAAAAAAAAAAAAAAGATGGGGAGAACACTTTAAGGAACTGTTAAACACAGAATGAACGTAATGCCAGTATAAGTGGCTAGGGAATGGCTGGGAGAAGGAGTGAGGTGAGAAGGGAGGCAAAGATCAGTAGGATGGAAGTAGTGGAAGCACTGAAGAATGCCAAAATGGGGAAAGCCACAGGAACTGATGATGTATGTGCTGAAATGCTAAAGCATGGAGGAGAGATAGTAGTAGAATGGATAAGGAAGATGTGCAGATTGGCCTGGGAGGAAGGTAGATTCCAGGAGGATTGGAAGTCAGGTATAATATTCCCCTGTATAAAGAAAACGGGGAAAAAGAAGTGTGTGGTAATCATAAGGGCATTTGACTTCTTTGTGTAATAGGAAAAGTATATGGTAGGATATTTGCTAATAGAGTCTGGGAAATAACAGAGAATTTAGCTGAAGAACAGGGAGGTTTTAGAAAGAGAAGAGGTTGTGTAGATCAGATATTTATCCTTTGGTCTTTAGTGAAAAAGTTTCTAGAGAAAGGGGAGAAGCTGTATGCAGCCTTCATGGATTTGGGGACAGCATATGACAGTGTGGATAGACAAGGAATGTGAAAAATATTATGAATATAAGGAGTCAATGGGAAGTTGTTGAATGCCGTGAAGAGAATGTATGAAGGTGCTAAGGCTGCAGTGCATGTGGATAGTAAAGTGAGTGAATTATTCTCTCTGAAAGTTCAATTGAAACAGGAATATGTCAAGTCTCCTTTGTTGTTCCATCTGTATATGGATGGAGTTGTAAAAGAGATACTAGGTAGGGCAGTGGATGTTGGAGCGGCTCTAATGAGAGAGGGCAGTGTTGGGAAACTTTCTTTACTGTTGTTTGTAGAAGATACTGTACTGCTAAGTGAAGATGAAGGGGAACTGCTAGGCTTAGAGAATGAGTTTAGGAGAGTGTGTAAGAAACGGGAAGAGTAAAGTTACGGTCTTCGGGAGAAAAGAAGTCACTGAATGTACAGTGAGGTTGGATGATGAGGAAATGGAAAATGTGAGTGCATTTACATAATTGGGTAGTGTGTTGAGTATGGATGGAAGTTTGGAGGATGAAGTGCTTGAAAGGGTGTAACAAGGAAGAACGGTTAATGATTCTTTGAAAGCAGTGATAAGAAATAGGGAAGTGAGCATGGAAGAAAAAATGTCATTGCATGATATTATTGCGATACCAACTCTAACGTCTGGAAGGGAAGCTTGGACCTTGTTGGAGGGACACAAATCAAGAGTGAGAGCATTGGAAATAAGTTATTTGAGAGGAGCATGTGGATTCACGTGGAAAGACAGGCATGAGGACGTGAAGGAGCGTTGTGGTGTGGAAGTGGATATGATAGATAGCATTAGGAGAAATACGCTGAGGTGTTTTGGCTTTGTGGAGAGGATGGAGAGCGAGAGACTAACGAGGGGAGTGTATGTGAGTGAGTTGGAGTGGGGAGGGGAAGGGGGAGGCCGAACATAAGATGGTGGGATGGAGTGGAGATGTGTATGAGAGAAGGGTGTGTGAACTGGGGAAGCAATGAAATGGCAGGGGACTGGGCGACACGGAGGCGATTTATTTGTTGACACCCCTTACGGGACTGCGGTGTCTGGCAATAGACAGATAAATAGAAATTTTTATTCTCTCTCTCTCTCTCTCTCTCTCTCTCTCTCTCTCTCTCTCTCAATTGTGTATTAGTGATCTACAACTAAAAATCCTTAATTACAACAACATTAATAAAATACCCCATTCCTCTAAGTCTAGAACCTTCACTTCAAAACCCTGGTTTACAGCAACATTAAATCTTCACCAAACACCAAAACCCCGTCCTAACCATTCTACAGCTCTCACAAACCCTACCCTGGCCGCAGTCCGCGCTTCCACCACAATCTGTCACCTCCACTACAGTCACAACCCTATCACTGTCCAGAACTTCCACAAGAATTCCCATCCTTTCCAAAATAAACAGCACTCATCACAATATCTAGCCCTACCACGGTCTACAATCTCCCATTCCCACCACAGTTACCACAAATCCCATCCCTACAATGGTCTACACCTCCATCACACCCTCTTCCTTATTACACCCTACAGCCTCGACCATAACCCCATCCCTACCACAGTTTAACTTTCAGCCACACCCAACCCCAACCACAGTCTAGAACCACAAGCACAATATCCATCCCTACCACATACTATAACCTCTCCCACAACCCTCAACTCTAGCACAGCCAACAATCTCCAACCTTGCATCCTGCAACATCCGCCATAATCTTCGTCCCTACCACAGTCTACAGCTTCCACCACAGATTCCATCCTGACCAATTTGCAGTCTTCAGTACAAGCCAGAACGACCCATTTTACCCGAAAAGTCTATCACAATCCCTCCACCCTCTTCGAGCGGCCTCCACCCTACCCCTACCACTACATACTCTATACCATCCATGTAAGAATCTCTCTCCTACCCACACCACAATTACCCCGCGACACCCGGTCGTAGACAGCTCAGAGTCAGTAGAATGATGGAGTCCCTGTGGTCGGCTATTAGACTTCATTTCCTGCCTTAATCAGAGAGTAATCGCATCCTTGCTTCCCAGGTAACAACTTATCCCCGTGTACCCCATGACCTTCACTACCCTTGTTTGGTGGAGTATCGGGCAACTGGAGAGAGAGAGAGAGAGAGAGAGAGAGAGAGAGAGAGAGAGAGAGAGGTGGAGTCTGGAACAATTAGGCAACCGGGAGGAGGGATCAGTCCCCATTATCCTCGCTTTGTGGCCAATCAGATGACACCTTGTTTGTGTGTGTATGTGTGGGGAAGCATGCTTGTGTCTTTGACTTCTGTCTGCGTTTGGGTACACCTTTCGAGTAGAAATGCCTGCTTGTGTGTGTGTGATTTTTATACCAAGAAGAAAGAACTAAACCTGGAAGCCCCCCCAAAATGTTCCCACCTAAAGGAATAATTATTTGTGTGTGTGTGTGTGTGTGTGTGTGTGTGTGTGTGTATGTGTATGTGTGTGTGTGTGTGTGTGTCGAGTATTTGTGTTAGAGCGTTGGTATTCTTGTGTGCTATACCATGTTTGTGTATAGGCATCAAGAATATGTATAAGAAATATGTATGAAAAGGCGCTGGTTTGCTTATATTTTAGGGTATTTTTGTTGGAAGGGTGTGTTTATTGTCTCTTGTGGCTAAGGAATCCATTTACTACATTGGGTTGTAATCATTTAACCATTTAGACCTTCAGGAGTTTACTCGGTTAAGGCCCACCAATGGAATATGACTTTTCAGGGTTAAAATCCAAGGACTGGTTTTGGTGTATTGATCAGATAATGCCACTCAGGGAGACCCAACAGCTGACTCTTCTCGGAGGAGACGAGACAAAGGAATCTACTTCCGGGTAGCTGCACTCTTTTTGTGGTAACATAAGGCATTGGAAAATTGATAAATGCAGGTGTGATTCGAGGCATAGAATTAAACTCTGTGTGTGAGCCAGGTTGATTACTTCCCCTTGGTGTTCATTTCATTTACTCTTTTTACCACTGCTTATATCAGTGTGCCGAAAAATTTCCCTCACTGTTCGTGGCTGGTTGCGTAATCGAGTGATCAAATTTTTAGTAATTATTTTTCTGTTGCCAGTCTGATGCGTGTTCTGCATCCGAAGGGTTTGAGGTCTCCTGTGGAGTATTTATTGACTAAATATAACATGAGGCTGCAATTATCAGATCACAACTTAGCCTGCTCGCAGAGAAAAATTGTGAGGTTGGAGGGGGAGGGGAATGACAAAAGAGAAATTGCACATGCCACAGTTTCGTCTTTTGTGCTTGCGAAGAACACAGAAATAGGGAAGGTTAAGTTTAATCCTTAACCCGTGGACTGTGGCATTCCTCATGTGGGGGTGTCTCGTAAAGCTGTGACACACCCCTTCGGAGCGAGATTTTCAACAACGCACCAGAAAGGTTATAGAACGATCAGCATGACACAAAATTTATGGAGTACTAAGGTAACTGATAGCTCTCATTCCCACCCCCTATCTTGAACCAAATTTCTAAGTTGAACTAGCAACAATGACCCAAATGTACTGTACGCACTTCGTATTGCATTTTCCACAACATTATCATCTCAGGAAAGGCAGCCGTGGGTCAGAATTCTTCAGAGTAACATAAAATCAAATGTAAGGGTAATAGGAGGTATTGGAACAGAAGTAGGGTGGTAAATAATGAGTAAAATCAGCGCCCTAAGCTCGTATTGCAGCGCGCGGGGTGAACCGGCAACCCACCTGGCCAGCGGAGAGACTGGCAAAAACCTGTTTACACTCAGCCTGTCTCGTCTGCCCTAATTTGCACTACTCTCTCTCCTCTCTCTCAAAGCACAGTTGTCATTTCCTGCCAAAAATGCAATTTCTGATAATTGTTTCTCCAAAACAACGCCAGTTTCAGTAAAAAAAAAAAAAGTGGGTAGCTGCATGATGCAGTTTCCTAGCCACAGATATACATTTCACGGAAATCTGTAAGAGTGACCCAAATTGCCATTTTGCCGCACCACGGAGGACGTCTGCACAACCCCATGCCGCAGCACACCAGTTAAATTGAAACAAAGTATTCAAGAAATTTCCTTACGTGCAAGAAGGGATGCAAATTGACTAAAGGCTGTCTCAAATATGGACGATAAAACTTGATGTTGTTTGACAGCAATAGTTTTACAGAGGGTAGAAAATAGTAACTTAAAATATGGAAACTCCGTTAGAAGGGTTAATTCTATTAAGAATAGTTGGGCCCCTGCAATAATAGACCTGAAGATGCGACTTACAGTTGCAAGTGTTGGCAATGCTTGCCGGTATATCAGAGTCCGTGAATATCAGCGTCCCGGAGAATATGGGTATATACATTGGAAATTGAAGAAACATTTGAGGAAGTCAAGCTAAATAAGAGTAGTTTGTTTACTTGTGTGATGGATTTATACCTATCAGCAGGTGGATTAGGTTGGAGGTGGGGTCTTAAGAAAACAAGTATCAGAAAAACTACAGGTGGGTGTTTAGAACATAAGTTAGAATTAGGAGAAGTCTCTGAGGACTATAATCTACAGTACATAGCCTCACTTACCGGACACTTGAGGAATGACACCGAAAATATGTTGGTGAGGAGTCAGCGCTCTGCAATTATCATGAGGTTCCTTTCTCTACTTCTAAGGAACAAGTCAGGCTGAAGCTAAATATATTATTTGAAAAACACTTAAAATAAAGTGATAGCTAGCGTAAATGATGTGAAAGTATGAGCTGGAAATAAGTGAAATACCCAAGAAATTACGTCTATCAACCTAGCAATTCAATAATTTCAGTAACGAGTTGAGGGTGGGACATTCGTTGGAAGCTTCGGTCATGGAAATGTTAGAGAGTGTTTTTACTCACACACAGTGAGATAGTTTTAACGTACGTGTATAGTTATTTGCCTGGAGGTTAATCTCCTCACGTGTACGCTCACTGGCGAAATTAGTACATGTCAGACTACGAGTATGCAGAGGGAGTAAGATATTAGCTACCATATGTGATGAGCAAACAGGGCATATTATTACAGAGAGATGAAGTGGGTTGAAATTAAATGAAATCAGTGAAGAATATGATCCTGCTGATTATTACTTCTTAAGCAGCAGACGGCAAGAAAGTGTGATGTACTGGGAAAATCACACATTTACAAATTTCTTAGCATTGCAAAGTTTAGATGGTCCCTTCTACATAAATAAAACATGAATATATGCGCCAAAAGTATTTGAAATCGGCGCTGAATTTTGTCTCATTGTTGAAACTTACTTGGGAGTGACAATGGGTACAAAGAGGTGATGCAGGTGTGAGGGGCATGATGCAGGTGTGAGGGTGTGATGCAGGTGTGATGGGGTAAGACCACGGTGCAGGTGTGAGGGTGTGATGTAGATGTGATGGGGTAAGGTCATGGTACAGGTGTGAGGGTGTGATGCAAGTGTGATGGGGTCTGGCCATGGTGCAGGTGTGAGGGTCATGATGAACGTGTGAGGGAGTGATATAAGTATGAGAGAGTGATGCAAATAGAGAGAGTGATGCAAATAGAGAGAGTGATACAGGTGTGAGGGAGTGATACAGGTGTGAGGGAAAGGCAATAATGAGGGTATGATGCAGGTGTGTAAGAGTGATGCAGGTGTGAGAGTGATGCGAGTGTGAAGGGGTGATGTAGGTGTGGGATGTGTTCCAGGTGTGGGATACCCGCGTGATATACTCCACTAATCCCTACCATGTCCAGCCACACTGTTACCCACTAAATCACACAACAGTGTATTTCATTACACCTAACTGAGCTATTCTATATTCTACTGGTCCCATTTATGTATATACCATTTATTTACTGCAGAACTATTAAGGCATTCATTCTTAATAGTTTGCATATAAGTGCGTTTGTTATTTGTTCATAAATTTTACCATCATACATTGTGGCAACCCTATCTGCTGACCAGTTACTTAGAGATTTTATTAATTAAGGTCGGCGTTGCAGCTCAGCCATCTCCCATCTCTCTTCACCAGGGCAGACTATCATAGTCTTTCATCGGGACAGGCAGTGCAACTACGCCGTCCTGACTGTGTCACGCATTCCTCAAGTTTTGTAAATCTGTCAAGAATACGTGTTCAAATCCTTACAACAGTTTGATTCTACCCTCAAGGGGAACTGAATCTGCAACATTTAATATTTAGCAATAATCTCCTGCTACATAAGATAGAAAGCTTGTAGGATTTATTACAAAGACTCGCAGCATTCTCCTCGGAATCAAACGTTTGTCACTTGAATCATTGCCTGTTCCTGTACTCCTTCAACTAGAGGGTGTTTAATGCGATAACTACTGCTGTGCTGCTGTGATGATGTGATGTGAGACTAGAGCGCTTTCCGGATCTTAACTACATCACCATTATTCCTGTATTCATTGTCAGTAATGGTGGTAACTTCGTCGTCAGTTTCCTGGTGTGGTGCGGTGCTCTTTAGTGTTCCTCAGGTAGAAAGTTGCAGCACACCCTGACATCATGTCTCGACTACATCATCCAGTGGCAGGACCAGGAAGGCCTGTGCTCCAGTCAGGAAGGACAATGCCAAACGATGTCAAGGGGAGGTCACAGACAACTTCCAGACAACTCCTTCCCTCAGCTGTGTAGCAGTAGCGCGCCTGCTAGCCAGGCTCTTCATGCCCATACTTCCAAGTGAAGAAGAGTGGTAGGCACTTGAAGGATTTCAAGATTCATATAGACATATTCTGGTTAATTATCGCAACAGTCATTACTTTATACTACACTTATACCTAGCAATCCACATACGTTCAGTGAGAGTTCAAAGTCTTGGTCTGAAAACAAATTTAATTGCGAAATACTATGACGAAAGATTTTCTCATTCACTACAGTTATCCCACAGTACTTTGCGTAACGGAGGTCATTCCATTAGTTTGCGCGTTATCACCAAGTAGTTTATTCGTATATTTAGTCTAATCGTAAATATATTACGTATATTAAAGCAGTGCTTCCTGTCCTTTGTGTATATACTTGCGAACAGTAGTAGTGGTGTATAATGTGATATTCATATTACCATACCCATATAGTGTTCCTCTTATTAGCTTTATCAAAAGTAATGTTTGTTGCAACTTTATCTATTGTGCATATACTGTATATTTTTTCCTTTCTTTCTCAAACTATTTTCCTTTAATTGTAATTGTATCAACGGTACGGATTTCCGTGTATAGCACTTATTTTCCGTGTATTTAAACGCAAAACTGAGGAATATCGTGATTCCTCAGTCTCACAGTCGTCAGAAGAGTTGTGTTTATCTGATTGTAATTCAGAGTTCAGTCCTTGATAACGAGCAACATTCAGTCGAGTCATTCCCACCGTGGCTTAAAGATGAATCAAATTCCAAGTATGATGCTCTCCCTGTGAAGCCTCTCCGCACTTTAATTTCACCTGTAAATAAAACTGAAGTCAATCAGAAAAAAAAAAAATAGCCCCCATACTGTTGAGGCTTTCAAGCTATTTTTGGACACATACTGTTTGTTCTGACCTTGTAAGTTTACACTTCCGTAAATATCGTTCCTGGAGAACTTTTCCAGCACCTTTTTCACTCACCTTTACTAACACTTTATCCATCATGTCTTTAACCTCAAGGGACAACAATTGAAGTCTTGCCACAAACCCACGCCATACACGAGTTTACTGAAAAGGATGATGATTATAGCATTCAGAGTTACCTCTCAAACTGCAAAGATGCTATGCACAGTAGTAACATCACGAATATAGTGGATAACATTTCTTTCACCTGTTCACATGTCAAGTCTGGTAGTCTTGCAGGTGATGTTCTTAAGGATTCTGCCTCCAATGTTGCATCTCAAGTCAAAGACAACGATACTGGTAAGTTCAAGCGTGGTTTGATCATTATCTTTCAGAGTGATACTGCTGCTTCCTTGGGTTAGATTTTTTGTATGTACGACAGAGCAAGGGAAAATACTGGATCACGTGATCTGCTCAGAGCTCAGGCACGAGCTTGGGATACAGGTACTGATGCTCTAGATCCCCTAGAAAATTCTGGGTGGCATAATAATGAGACCAGTCATGCGGCTTACGCCTAGCGAAAATGTTAAAATCCTAATTGGGTACATGCAATATATTTTGTGCCTTCGTGACCAAGACAAAGTTGCTAGGCCTGACTATAAACTCACAGACCTTTTCGTTGAACTAGCAGAGATAATTAAGATCGAAGGCTCTTATCACATGCCACTGCATCAGTAACTAATTCCAGCGGAAATACTTCCATTCTAGCTACTATAGGTATGGGGCCTAGGAAAAAAATAAAAATAAAACATTTTGTGCTGAATGCCAGAAGTGGGGTCCTACAACCAATAAATGTTTCCTTAGGAAGAACCCAGATAACCTGATCTCTGCTTCTGCATAGCGAGCTGTCCGTCCTCAGTGGGATTAATTTCGGTCATTCTTCCAGTTGGCCTCTAAACCCGACCAAAACTGTTTAATCTACAACAACTCGAGCTGCACTCCATTACGGTACGTCGTGGCAGTACTAAGTGGTCTGATGTTCATCAGTCATTTGCTCATACTACAGATGAGCTCTCCCTTAATCTCCAACTAGAAAACAAAAATGTTCTAAAATTGTTAAGAAGTAGGAATAGCAAGAGTGCACAGATAACAGATGAAAAAAGCACAGAAACAAGAGGGCATTCAGGATGGGAGCAGATCTGGAGACTTACACCTATTACTACATTCCACCAGCTACAAGTTTGTGGCTAAAGTGTGGAATTTAGTAATGGGTATAGGTCTCCAAATCTCCTCCCATTCTGAATGCTCTCTTGTTTCTGTGCTTTTTGCATCTCTTATCTGTGCACATTTGTCATTCTCCCTTCTCAACAATCATTGTAGAAGAAAATTTTTGTTTTCTAGTTTATGATCTTTTTGTGGACGTATAATTATGCATAAAGCAAGAGTTAGATTTGGATTGTTACATGCATAGCATATTCAAAAACTAAAACGGGGGTGAAAAGAAGTGTTTTGGTACGTTCTTTAACTGTAGGTGAGCGGTAGCTAACCAATGTTGTGCAAAATGGGTTACTTACGGGAGACCGAGATGTCCGAATGCTTTTCTAAACATGAAAAGAAACATCTACACTTGACAAGCAGCGTTTTGGTATATAACAAGCTCGCGTACGCTTTTTTGATTTGGAGTTATGACTGTTGAAGAAGAAAGAAAAAGAACAATATCGATATTTTTGCGGTTCGATTTTGCGACTCCTACGAAGGTTAGCAAGACTCTGCGAGTAGTTTTGCACTTGAACAGCGAAGGTATTTTAGTTCATAAGTTTAGACCTGGGTTTTGCGACCGTTTTCGCTCGAATTCTCCATTAATCTATGGGGCAGGATGCCATTTTGATCCTGCGCTATTCCTACTTACGGAGTGCTACTGCACTCTGTGATAACAGACCGAATGTGCCAATCGTAGATCATGTCAGGTGGGGGACGGTCAGCGTTGTCACTCGTAGATGCGCTAGAAAAGGAGGATATTTTGTTCGTCCCTATACAGGTTAGCAGATGTAAGTTATCACTTGCTATGGACACTGGTGCATGCTCTAACCTCATCTCACAATCTTCATTAAATGAATTGATGAATCACATGCCTCGCACACATTGGTCCATTCACCCACCCGACACTCATTTTTCCGGAGTTACTGAAGAAGTTTTTGATATCAATGGTATGGTTACTCATACTTCAAACGTCACGCTCTCCTCAGCCCACCATCGCTGATTTTCACATTACAAAGAAGTTTCCTTTTACCAGCAGATGGCCTACTTGGTCTAGAAACTATTGGCTAATACGACATTGATGTTCACCTTCATACCAATTATATAACTCATAATCAAGAGAGTAATAATGTCTTGCCTCCTTCCACTCCATTACTTTATTCGGGTGGCATTCTGGCAACTATTCCTTTGCTGAGTTCAGGGAGTCTGCCTACAGAGTTATCAAGGTTATCAGGAGTCACTCATTGCATGTGACACTCCACCTGGTACACCCACTGAAATTTCAAATGCAAGAGGCCTCACTCCCTTTCTACGTAACACCGCCTGTCGCACTGTCTGGTGTCCTTGCGCCTTGATTTTTTAGTGTGTGTGTATGTGTGTGTGTGTGTGTGTGTGTGTGTGTGTGTGTGTGTGTGTGTGTGTGTGTGTGTGTGTGTGTGTGTGTGTGTGTGTGTGTGCTGACCTTCTGCATTAAATGTGTTTCGTCCAGATATAGTGTTAAGAAAAGGTCTTGGAAGCAGGCTTGATCTCAGTGAGCTCCTCAACAAGCAGCTGCTTAGCTAGCTCCACGCACAACAGTGTAATATGTTTAGGTACACGTTAATTAGTTTCCTTTTCAATGTACTGTTTATGATCGAGAGGACTCGCTTGAGTGGTGGCCGAAATCTACCCGCCCAATTTATGTAAATATCATTTATGCAGTACAATAAAATATGAATATTCATTCTTAATTAATATAATGTATATGTGTGTTTATTTTTTGTTCACTCTTTATAATCACCATACGCTGCAGCAATCCTATCTGCTGACTGCAGTTAATTACTGATTTTACGAAGGTCACCATTTCAGCTCGGTTATCTCCCATGCTCTGTTTGCCATGGCAGACTATCACAGACTTTCACCGGGACAGGTTGTGCTACCACACCTTCAAGCCCGAGTCCTGTTTTCTTCAAGCTTTGTAAATAATTTCAAGATTACAGCCTAGAAAACCTTACTACAGTTTGGTTCTACCCTCAACAAGAACTGAATCTGCAACACTTGATACTTAACAGTTATCACCTGCTACAATATTACCCTGCAACGAATCTCCATGACAGACCACTGAATCCAAGTCCCACATCATTCCACAGAATCTTAGCACACACCATCAAACCATAACAAACCCCACTGCAAGAACAAACACTGCTACACCAAGAGTATCATCTCAGTCTCCATTACACCCCATCATACCACACTAGACTCACCTTAATCTTACCAAACTGCTGTACCTCACCAAACCCCAGTAAACCACAAGAAACCCGCGCTCAACCCTACTGTATCCCACAGAGCCCCACTGACCCCTTTTCAGAGTGCTGCGTCATCCCCAAATCGGTCCTGCACCAGTCCTTAGTTGTTTATCATGCTTGTCATAAGTCGTGGATTACTTTTTATTCATGTGTCATATTGTGTTACAAAGTAAGGACATTTATAACTGAAATACTTAAAATATTACTTTGAAATATCATAACCAATGAGAAATGGTCGGGATTTGTATAATTTTAATATTTACTCGCTGCTCAAATGTCAGCCTTTCACAACTTCGCCTTTCATAAATTCTGTACGGTTTATTGCACATTTTAGCCGATCACTTTTATATATTAAGGCCTTCTTATAACTCATTATTACTTCAGTTTTTGTACCAACACTCCTTGTATTACGTGCAATTTAATATTTTGTAAATTTTAGTCTAACATATCACTAAGAGACTGGCGCATGCGCATTAAAGGGACAGCCCTGAATAGGAAAACGCATAATGAGTGTATACTAAACACCATTCCTACAGTACGAGATCCGAGCTTGCTCTGTCTGTCTTTAGCTAATATTCGAGAACATAAATCATACTGAAGGGGCTAAATGCGATAGCTCAGTACCAGAGGTTGATAAATCAATTCAAGAACTGCTTATTAGTCTTCTTTAATTATCCATGCCATAGTTTAGTAACATCAGCTTTTTTTCCCGTGAAATATGCCGTATGAACTACTCTCGTAATATAAATGTATATAAGAAAGGAAGGGAGAAGCCTGAATGATATTTATATTCACCTGGAACTACCTAATTTATATGTATTGTCTAGATTTCCTACGACTTATTTCTTAGCATATACATTAGCAGCTGACATTTTCAACTCTGCTACCAGATACCCAGTTTGCTCTCGTCCTTCTCGGTGAAATGATGCCCGTCCATTTCTGCCTCTTTTGCGCCTGTTATAAAAGGCCCTGTGACCTCTACCCCTACTAAGCATCGTGTGGGAAACGGTAAAGGACTGTAGATATATACAAGTGTAATAAAGTACTAGAAATAATAAAGTG